>NW_019014666.1:1660875-1688353 GCF_000150535.2 Carica papaya | reverse complement strand
CTTTTGGTTTCGAGCTCAAGTATAGCTGCCTTACCTGAAAACATCAAAATTGAAAAAGGAAGAAGCATATAGGTTAAGATTGTTGCTTAATTCATTCAATCAAGTTAATGACAGGATGAGGTTATGTATGAGCTTTTCCCTAACTACTGACTTCGAATTTTGCAGAACCTTGCTTATCATGGCATTATTTTCTTATTTCTAAAAATATATAACTAAATAAGAAATTGACATTCACTTTACAAATGATAACCTCCAAACAAATTTTTTTCCATCCTGTTTGCTTTTTGTTTCTTTCTCTTTTCCCCCCTTTCACCTTGTTACAACAAGGAAAAGGGGGCACAGACGATTTAGGTATCAATGCAATATGAAACCAGTTCAATGTTGTAGATGAATAAACTGAACTGTAGTTGCAATATTCTATTGAAAATAATAGATGTTATTCATAGAGATATCTATAACAAGAATAGGAAAACTAAGAACAGGAAATTAACCATATAAGAAACCGACTATCGTAAAAGATTACATAGGAAACACCCTATTAATCTCTAACACTCTTCATCAAGTTAAAGCTTTAACTTCATTGGAAAAACAAAATTAAGAGTTAAACAATGTCTAAGTTTACAGTAAATAAAGTAAAAGAAAGAAACTTAAACTAAACAGGAAACAATTTTTTTAAAAATAACTAAACAGGAAACAATAACTTTTAATGTAAAAAGTGACAGGAACCACCAGTATTTAAAAGCTCAATCAATAATACAAAATTTTAATAGGAAGACCTATGAGAAGAAACATTATAGAACAGAGAAGGGAAATAAACATTAGAGAAGGAAATTGTCTAAAGAAAATTACCAAAGAACAATTAAAATTATCTAGGCTTAAAATTAGCAGAAAAAGTAAGAAGGTATGGGAAATCAGCTCTTAGAACAAAAGTAAGACCTATGAAAAAAAAAATAGTAAAAGTTAAGTCCCAGAGTTTCTCTTTTCTTTTTCTTTCTTCTATTGTGGGCAGTGAACGGAAGCTGTGGAAGTTGCTCGACCTAGAAACTTGTTCTGATAACATGCAGATGAAAATACTGAGACATCATTATGATATTGCTCTTATTACAGTGTATTTATAGACATACCTATGCGAAGAAAAGGAAAACTAACAATAGTAAAACTTGTCATTTGGAAGAAGACTATATGAAAAAGATCATATTTTTCTCTAACAAGTAGGCTTCTAGAATTTTTTTGATTGATGATGTTCATACAGACCTTTATCATGCAATCCTGCAAGAGTTACTTCATTCTGTAGCTGCATCAACAAAGAACAAGTTAAAGATTTTAGCAAACCTTTAAAGGGAAGGGATAGAAAGCCATTAAATGATAAAGCACAAACTCTGACTTCAAAAAATATGATAATACAAGGATAGGGAAGATATGAAAGTTAAAGGGGAACCACCAAATTAGAATGCTCATCTACACCTTGATTTAGGCTGATTAGGAATAAAAGTGATTGATGGCACCAAGTAGTTCATTATATAAAAAATGTTTCATATGACTCATATCTGAAAGATAAAAGATTTTCCAAAATAGTTTTTATAGCTAATAACAGGATGAGACCACCCAGCCAGCAAATGATTTTCTCAAGCCAGTTTATATTTTATTCTTGCTTTTATTTCTTAACAAGTTCGAAGATTATCTAACAATAACTCAGATGTGAAAAGTGATTGATGGCACCAAGTAGTTCATTATATAAAAAATGTTTCATATGACTCATATCTGAAAGATAAAAGATTTTCCAAAATAGTTTTTATAGCTAATAACAGGATGAGACCACCCAGCCAGCAAATGATTTTCTCAAGCCAGTTTATATTTTATTCTTGCTTTATTTCTTAACAAGTTCGAAGATTATCTAACAATAACTCAGATGTGAAAAGTGATTGATGGCACCAAGTAGTTCATTATATAAAAAATGTTTCATATGACTCATATCTGAAAGATAAAAGATTTTCCAAAATAGTTTTTATAGCTAATAACAGGATGAGACCACCCAGCCAGCAAATGATTGTCTCAAGCCAGTTTATATTTTATTCTTGCTTTTATTTCTTAACAAGTTCGAAGATTATCTAACAATAACTCAGATGTGAAAAGTGATTGATGGCACCAAGTAGTTCATTATATAAAAAATGTTTCATATGACTCATATCTGAAAGATAAAAGATTTTCCAAAATAGTTTTTATAGCTAATAACAGGATGAGACCACCCAGCCAGCAAATGATTGTCTCAAGCTAGTTTATATTTTATTCTTGCTTTTATTTCTTAACAAGTTCGAAGATTATCTAACAATAACTCAGATGTGAGAAAGCCCAAAGCAAGGCAGACCTGTAAAGTCAATCATCTCCATACTATTTATATTAAAAAAAATATATTTGTTTCTCCAGAAAACATCATCTTGATACTACATTGTAAACAGCATCAAGCTAGAAGGCTTACAGAAGCCTTCGGAGGGAGCGGCTTGTATATTTCTATGTACTGTTGGCCATGCAACAGAAGACGCTTGTCATATCTGGTAAAAACATAAAAACAAAAATGAGGATGAGGTTCACAAGCTTGTGTGCTAAAAAAAATGATAATGATGATTTCAAGAACTAGAAAACAGAAATGCTATTTATGCATATAAAATGACTTCAGTTATCATTTAACAATATGATATATTTTTCTTTTTTAGATAAAAGCAGAATTTTTGTTGAGAAAAGAGGGAAAGAAATATATGGCCAGAGAATAAGACATCCTCATCAATACAATACACAAAAAAAACAAAGAAAACGGCATTAATGGAAAGAGCAAACGTAAATATGGCTACAGTCTATGGGCTCAATATAAATGCTTCCCAGTTGCAGTATAACTCCAATATGCTTGTGTTGGGATAACGTCCGTGTGCTTTGACCCACAAAGATGTGAAAAAAGTTACCCTAATCCACGACTCAATATAAAGGGACATGCCTGTTGATTGAAGACCTGAGAGTTGCATCTAAGTCATATACTCCCCAGTCCAGCAAAGATAACATATTGCCATAACAGTTAAGCTTCTTTTCTCACTCTAACCCCTCCGGGTATGGGTGATTAGAAAAGTCTCCACAGTTAGAGGGTTCATCAGTTAAGACCAAACATTCTAAGAACATTCCACCACTGCTTCCAAGCTATACTTATGTATAACATCTACTAACTAATATAAAAGGTAGTAATTTTATGAAAGGCAAACAAGATTTGGCTGAGATAAAACTGCATCAAATTAAACATACGAAAGACTTGGCACTTCTCAGATGCCATATGTACTTACGGCAATCCTGGCACGCCTGAACCATCTGTCACATATCCGAGTGAAAACAGAGAAGCAAAAGTTGGCAAGACCTGTTCAGAAGGACATAACGACCATGAGTTACTAACTTGGCACATAAATCCCAAATTTAAATCAACCTCTCAGCAACAGCAAGGATAAGACAGAAGTATTATTGGCAAACAAAAAGGGAAGTCCAGCTTTATTATCAGTAATTGTTTGAGGAGAAACAATTGATAATTGTTCAAAATAATCTATTTGATTATTATGTTAATGGGAAGCAACATAAGCAATTAAGAACACCTGGATAAATTGCGGCCCACTTTCATGGTAAGCATATTTAAGCTCGTCCGTATCAACCGGGTTCCGTCCACATGCTCCAACACCCAAAGCATAGATCACTACATCTCTAATTCACAGACAAACATTTTACTGAATAACAAACTGGAGTTTTACAAGTATTTAACTAGTTCTCGAATTTATGCTTCTTAGAGGCCCAAACCTTTCAGTATAAGTGTATATTTTCTGCAACAAAATAAGAATTAAGCATCAGGGTAAAAGAAAAGGTCTGCATAATATTTTTGAGTTATAGATTCGCCAGAGAGAAAGACCAATCACGAATTGTAAAAAAGAACAAAAGAAAAGAAGATAGGAATCTGGGGGGAAAAAAAAAAAAAGCTGAGGGTCAGTTAAAGCGTGAAAAGAACTTCTACCTCCGGGAACTTGTGCGCAAGAACGCGCTCAAAATCGAAGCGTGAACTGTCCGCCATGAAAGCACCCTCTAAAATAAAAGAAGAAACTTTTAATTCCTGCTGACTTTGAGCGCTGAAATGGCGTGCCCGAGCGAGCAGACTTGGGATAAGAAGGACACGGGGTATGGGAACTTGGAGATGTAATGTACAAATGGAGAGATTCTATAGTGATTGTAAGGATTCACTGGATATGGAATCTGTCATTATTCGTCCAAAGCCCACCCCTTTTTTTTTTTTTTTATTAATTACAGAGGCCGCTAGACGACCATGTGTGCCGCTCCAATCCAACATAGAGACCACCAAGAGAGTTGAATAAGCATTTATTGGTATTGCATTTGTATAGTAATTATACATTGATACTATATAATAACATAAGTTTTGCCTCATATTATTATAATTAAACATAGTATATCATTGTGTATTCGTTGTACACTAGATAAATATATGACACCACAAATATCATGTGTGTTTACAATACATCGGGCTCAATAAATTTTTTGAATAGAACAAATATTTTCACTACTTATATTAAACATATTAAACTATTCTTATGGGTAAATTACTCAGTTAAATCTAAATATTAGGTGCAATCGATGCATGCATACAACATGCTAAGAATGATAATAAATTCTCACAAATAGTAAGGTGGAAAACTCTGGTTTAACCCTCTCAGCCGAACCACACTAAATCTCTTTGAAACAACCATAGTTCTGCGACTACAGAAAAACAGCAGCTGAAAGTCATTGCAGGCTAGCACCAAGATTCAACGAAGATCTACTCATAAATATAGAAAGCAAAACTTGGAACATCTACTGCAACCTTTTTTCTCAAATGATAAAACACCCAACACAAGCGTGCTACAAATTTTTCCCACCCAAAATCTCCCTAACCGTGCAAAACAAGATTACAGTACTCATCAGATACCACTTTCTGAAAGAGTCTCTCGTCACAAAAAGGTTCTTCACATTCTATCTTCTCTCCTCCTTGGAGCACATTTGATAATCTCATCTACTCTAAGAATCATCTCCGCTGCCTCAGTTGCTGAGAGCAAAACAGCCTGCTTCACTTTAAAGGCTTCAGAAATACCAAGCTTGGCCATATCTCCCACCTGTCATGATTTTTGAAGATGTACAATGGTTAAAACAAATCACTAGTATTGAAAAGCTATGATAGACATCCTCTGCAAACATAGATGTACGTGTGCGTGCGTGTGTGAAATATGGGCCAAAACCAGATATACCGAAGAAATGAAGCATCCTCTAGAGCAAACTCCAAAAGGTGAAAGGAAAAAGAAGAATCATGTGTGGCTTCATTATCGAGTATGTAGAATTCATGTGGAACTATCCACTGAATGAAATAAACAAACATTTCAAATAGTGCAGTTTAAGTTCTTACAGATCCAGAGATGACATCAATCCCAGCATTGCAGCCTTCCTTATGGTGCTCTGCACGGAGCTGAGCAACTAATTCAGCACTGTCCAGACCAGCATTGTCAGCAATGATTGTCGGAATTGCCACAAGAGCCCGTGAGAAAGCTTCGATAGCATGAGACCTCTTTCCAGGAGTCTTCCGTGCAAGCTCATCCACTTCTTTTGCCATCACCATCTCAGGCCATCCACCTCCAAGCAAAACCCTGCTGTCATTGACTGTCTGGGACAGCACACACAAGGCATCATGAAGAGACCTTTCAGCCTCATCAAGAACATGATGGCTGTCATAGACATTTACACATCAAATGAGACATGTCTAAAATGATCCCCCCTTACAATCCACGTGACTGTATGTGATCAAGTATAATAGAAATCCAGAACTACTTGATAAGAACATGAAGACACCACCTAACCAGTCGATGAGTAACAGAAAAATTAACACGAGAAAAATGTACCTTGCACCTCTTAGAACTATAGTACAAGCCTGACCCATTTCAACACCTGAAAAATGGATCAATTTGTCCTCACCAATCATAATTTCCTCAATGAGCTTGCAGTGCCCAAGCTTAACTGACTCTGGATTGTCAAAGGTTGATGCAATTTCTCCGCCAGTTACCAAAGCCAGCCGCTCAATACCATCAAAATCAGCATGCTCAATTGCAAGTACACCTGCATCCGCAAAGAGTTCCTCTGGGAAATTATATATCAATTGCCTGTTAATGAAGCAGTTAATCCCATGAGCTAGGATCTTTTGCACTTTTTCTCTCATTTTTTCCTTTTCAGCTCCCTCAATCTCCGCAACCTTAGACATGGAATCCACACGTACGCGAGCCCCATAGATCTTCACTTTGTCAGTGTCCATTGCAGTATTTGCAACCAAAATCTTCGCATTCTCAATGCGTTTTGGTTGTCCAACACCTATCTTCTTGTCAAGAATGAATCTGCAAGACAAAATACTTCCAACTTAAAATACTGACAGGAAAGAGATGCTGGAAGGAAAAATATAAAGGTATTAGATTATATTAGTCATAAAGGAAAGGCATATTTAAGGCACTAGTCTACCAGAAAACACGCTAAATAATTTAGAGCATATGCAGAGGATATCTAATACACACTACAAAGAGTATCTTATTGTCTCTTTGGTTGGTTAGAATCTATAAGATGTCTCAACAAAATTAGATATTTTATTATCCAAGCTAAGGAACACGAGAAATATGAGCTACCCTTCATCTAAAAAGGAATCCTTCAGAGATCCTCCAGGCTTCTTGATAATTTGGATAGCCTCCAAGTTTGTACTACCCTGCAATGCTCAGAAGCAATAAGCAAATAGTTAATGAACCTTTTAGTATATTGTCAAACAATATTCATTTCAAAAAAAGAATGTTGTCAAACAATAAAATTCCATTAAAAACAGGTTTTCCAACATAAACACCATGAAAAAGAACAATAAAAAAGAACACCAGATAAAAAGTTATTGCCTGTCTCAAAGGAAAACTTAATGCCAATAGCCAAACAGCAGTAAAGACTTTTCATTAAAAACCAAAAAGCACAAAAGAGTTACAATTACCTTAAGCCTCATGACAGCATCCACAGCTAGTTGAGCAAAATGTACCTTGTCCTGTGACAGTATTTTGGAACTCAAGGTAGTCATTGCTATCTTCATTAAGTCTGACTTAAATTTATCTGCATTATGTGACAATGTCATATATTATTACAACATGAAAACCAACTAGAAGGCACAAAACAAACAAAAGAAAACCTAGTCTGACAATCAGTTCTATTGTCTAGCACATGCCATCCTTATTCTTCCAAGCAGAAAACTACTATTTATCAACCTTAACATTCATGCCATGAAACAAAGCCAAGAAACAATTGAGTGAAGAAACGAGCCAAAAAATAGAAAAGTTCACTACCTGCATTGTCTTTGTTATCTACAACCCTTTGCAGCAGAGCGTTACGAGCACATTCTGCAGCCATTCGATAACCTAAACAACTAATATACATCAGTGCGCTTCAATGTTATATTACACACTAAACAATTTACACAATAGGAGAGGAAGTAAGTATGCTTACCCTTAAAAAAATAAATAAAATAGGGGAAAAAATAATTTACTACTGTTTCTATCAACGAACCAGAGACAAGTATTAAATGATTGATCCAATATTTAAGCGGAAACAACAATCAACCAACTACAAGAAAAAACCAACTAAAAGGGACTGGAATATAACACAGAAGAAATTAGGAAATACAGTTCCATATGTTGGGTTTTGATGAACGAAATAGGAAAAACACCCCTAACCAGCGAGTGAATAATAGCTAGCACTATGATTGAAGAAGCCAAGACAAACCTGATATTATTGTCATAGGATGAATCTTTGCAGCCACCAACTTTTCTGCCTCTCTTAACAGCTCACCAGCCAAAACAACAACAGAAGTTGTCCCATCACCAACTTCATCATCTTGAACTTTAGAAATGTCTGACCATTGAATTAAGGAACAAATCATAGACTAGAAAAAAGCTAGCCCAATGCAACGGCTCTGTCAGTATTGATAACCTCACCAGTAATCAGTTCCATGAGACACACTTATCCAGTAATATCAGCACTCATAATTTGTTTTAAGAAATTAAAAACAACCCCCAGAACATGCATAATTTAGGACAATTACCAGCATAACTTTTACAACCAGGATATAATAAGCCAAAAAATCAGAAATACAACGACAGGGAGGATACCAATAAGGACTTTAGCAGCTGGATTGTCAATATGTAAGGACTTTAAAATGGTAGCCCCATCATTTGTGACAGTGACCGTACGTCCTCTGCCTGTTGATTGTAAAATTTTATCCTGGATAATAATTTTTGAACAAATAATTAGTTCGTCGTCAAAAATATAAACAGCTATTATTAGAGCTTTCAATTTGGTAAGAAAAGTGGAGAGTATACCATTCCCTTAGGACCTAAGGTAGTCTTAACCAAGTCAGCAATCGCCATTGCACCAATAAATGAGGCCTGAAGAAAAAATGACCATAATTAGAATCAGAAGAAGAGAGGAGGTGGGAAAGAGGGACGGAGAACAAGGTCCCCAATGGCCAGGACATAACTATAATGCTAGTCGTAACATTATGTTAGTGACAAGTGCTTCTTCAATGTGTTGCCAGCAAATGCATTATTTAATCACAAATCAGGAACACAACACAACATTTCTAAGAAAGTGAATATCAGTTAGTAAGAACATGTATCAGAGCTCACCATTCTAGCTTTTTCTCCCTTCTCTTCACTTGCTTCATCTTTAAGAATTCTTTCGATCTAAATACATACATCAAGTTAACAGAGTGTCACTATCACATAAAGAAAGAAATGCGAAGAACTTCAAATTGACAGTTTGGAGTTAGAAAACACACCGCCATTGGAAATAACGTCTGGAAGGGTAACTGGAACCTGAATGCTCAGATGCAACTCTAAAACAAAATAACCAATCACGGAAATGCATTTAATACAAGATAACCAATTAAATATCAATTCCATACAAGAAAAAAGAAGAGAGAGAGAGAGAGAGAAACCCTAAACGCTCTCGGCACAAACAATATCGAGAGAGAGACGATCAGTATAACCTAAACAACCAATAGAAACTGAAAAAGGACTAAAAACCCTAACTTTTAGGAACCTAAAGTAAGGCAAATGACACTAGGCTAATACCTGATATTAAGAGAGAGAGAGAGAGAGAGACGATCTATGAAGAGATGTCCAGACCTGGATCCCGCCGAAACCTTGTTGCAGCGTCGCTCTTTAAAAAGAGAACGAGTAATATGGTGCTGTTTGCAAGTATGTTCCCGTGATACGGTGTAGGGTAGTAGTGCTTATTACCGTTGATGGATTCTACGCTCAAGATAGTGCGACTTTCGTAGACAAAAGGACATCATCCCGGACAATCAAGATGGACGGCTGTGATCGGAAGCAGTTATGTGGGCCATAAATACACACGCGCACGCACGCACACAAAAAAAAAAAAAATGAAAAATGAAAATCAATATTAAACTATCACTATTTATTTATTAGATAATTTTTTAAGAACTATCCAATACGAAGTCTCCCGAATTCTCCAAACATTATAAGCTCCATTAGTACAACCAATAATAATAATAATAAATAATATTTAAGATTAAATAAATTTACTATCGGATAGAAAATACTATAAAAATTTTGCATTTAATAATATTTTGTATTTGTTTATTTTTAAAAATAAGATTACTTAAATATAAAAATACACAATTACGATATTTTTTTTATAATTTAATATTTTTTATTTTTTTATTGTACGGCTCTCTTCGTTTCAGTCACGTTTTCATGTAGCAATATAATATAATGATAAAACATATATATATATATCATAATTTTATATAAATTTTATAATTCTTTTTTTTAAACCTTTGAAACAAACTAGTAAAATTCACATAATTGAATAAAAACAATCATAAGATCAACCACCGAGTTGCATCGTAATTGACATGAATTTAGAAATTTCAATTAAAACTATTCGCTAACCATTTTTAACCTCACCAAAATTTGACTATTATTCATGTAATGCAAATGCACGACAAGTTGAAAATGCAAGGTCTTGGTAGAAACTTCAAACCGTTCATGGGATCAAAAGATTATGAGCCCACCAAACCTCCCAGTAACATCACTTGAGATAATTATCACAGGGCTATGTTTTACTTAAACAATACCAATAATTAAGAATACAATCTTCCAGAGAAAAAGAATGTGACCTCGAGCTGAGGTCATTCACCTCATATACGTATAGGAATTTGATATTAGAATCCCCAAAGAAAAACCCTCTTCTCCACTGCCCTTCTCTTCTCCTCTCTTCGTCGAACCAGGCTTAAAGGGGGGACCTCTTACACATCTATTATAGGTCACAGGGGTCGTGTGCGTCGCCCGCTTGCCCTACCACATAGAAGAGCATTCTTTGGAATGGGGTACTCATCCCTTAGAGAAGTTGATGTTGTATAAACACGCAAATAGAATTGTTGTCCGAGGTATTGTCTGGCCCAAAACTCAGACCTTAAGTTCCACATTCCTACATTATCCAGCGCCACGTAAATAGCAGTCCATGACTTGGGATATACCTGCACCAACATTTGTTAAGCATTAACAATTCCCTTAATTTTGTCTTGTAGTCAAGATAGCACGAAGCTCTATTGATTTAGCCGTAAGGGATTATTTGGGTCTCACCTGAGTCGTGCATCGCGAAACTGCATCGCGGAGATTGTACCCGTTCCTACTATCAGGTGTCCATTGCCCACCATCCATACTACATTTCAAAATTACTCAGGTTTCAATCACAAACTCAATTCTTTGAGTAAGGATTCATAGTATTACTCGTGCGCTTACCCGACAACGAAGAAGGAGTAGCCATCGAGGTGATAGCTTTGAACGATGTCCTCGTCGTTCTGGAAAACAATTTCTATAAAAGCTCTATAGTCAGCCTGCATAACTGAGGTGTCCAAATACATTCCTCCGCCTGTTGGGTGGTCAGAGATGCTTCCAACCCGGTAAACGCCACTAATCTGGAAGAAGTCAGCAAGTTTTAGCGGAGTGTCTGCTGGGATAAAGGACACACTGTTAATTGCATATCTTTGCTTGCCATTGATTTGTCCAGCAGAGCTGGCCAACTTGATTGTCCGGGTTGTGTTTATGAGACCATAATGGTAAGAACCCTGGGGGTTCGGTCTTGGTCCACTAGCTGTGAGGTTGGTCCTGAAATAACACAAAAAATATTTAAGTACGAATTCTTAGTTATTTCCTGTACACCAATCTCCGTCTGATCAACGATGATATATATGTACCTAATAGAGCGGGCCTGGTTCAGAGACCAATCAATTTGAATGGTAGGTCCACCTGGGATTGGACCGGAGACTGCGCCGGCAGAGTTACTATAATGAAGAGTGCCTGTAGTTGTGAGGATTGTGTCGGTAAATCGACTGGAGACCACAATATAGTAGTCTTGTGCAGGCTGGTCAGCTGTTAATAGAAATGAGGCAGATTGACCAACATGAAGATCAAATGAAGAGTAGGTAGTTTGGAGTGTGTGTGTCCCCTCCACTTCTACCAATTTCAGTTTGTGGTTTTGAATGCGGAAGTTGAGTGAGTTTTGCAACCCAACATTTGATACTCTAAACCTGTAAGTTTTCCCTGTACCAGAAGTAGATAATCAGAAGAGATTGTCGTGCAAACACGCATTGAAAGAACTGGAAACAACTATTTGATCACATTATACTTCAGAGAAATATTATCTTCTAGCTAAGTACAACTGTAATATAAATGAGAAACGTGCTAATTCTTTTTAGAGCGGTCATATAATAGCAGATAATGTTAGAAGTAGATTGCCGACAATCACGCACCTTGTTCAACAGTGAAAGCAGCACCACTACCGCGACCGTTGATAAGGATTGCATCTGGGAAAGGCAGCTTCTTACCACTGTCAAGATGAGCCTTCAAATCCTGCACAAACAAATTATTTCATGCTATCAGTAATGTGGCCCACAACTAATTAAGCATCAACATATTTCTTTTCTCTATATTTTTTTCTTGATGGGTCACGCACAAGGTCCGAAAGAAATTATCATTTAGTTAATTTTTCCAACTAGACAATTGATGAACTTTTTTAATGAACAAACAGGTGCCGGATATGGGTGGGTACAAGTGTGTTTGTATGGGTCAAGGAAAATTGAATGCACATGCCTGTTTAAGAGACTTAAGGGGGGAAGGGGCGCCATACGCATTGCACATGAATTGATGGGTTCACTGTCAACAGAACACTACCTTCGGCCTTTTTGAACAGTGGGATCCACTGTTTCCTACTCACTGGGTTAGACATATAGGCCCAGATATGTAGTCTTATGGGAAAAAAATGCTTGAGCACGAACCTATGACAACAGATTTGGGCCAGTATTTGGCAAAAAGAAATCGTATATAAGCATAACAGTGTAGGTGGCTGTGCATATTTTATCACCAGGCACCCGTACCAAGAATCTATCTAGTGACATTTCTTGGCGGCACTCGCCACTGTCCAATGCAGTCGTGCATTTCAGTAAAGAAAAAAGAAACCCAAATGCATTACGAGAAGACAAAAGGACACGGAAAACTATCGACCCAGCTGGTAGGCTATGGTATCATGAACTGTTGGCTAAAGAGAGTGATATATCAGGACAACCCAGCTGTCCATTGCCAGAGCCCGAGATTCAATGGCATAAAATAGCCAAATTTACAGAAGAAGGGCCTGGTTGCAGGTTGCTTGCTTACAACAATTAACTAATATGAGGAGAAATAAAGTTTATAGACGACAATATATCAGGACAAGGACAACCCAACTTTTCAGTTTTCAAACCAGTTTGAATGGCAGCGAGAAGCTAAAGAAATTAGAAAGCGAGAACATGAAAAAGATGAATAAATGTGCGAGAAGCAAAAATCGTTGAGGTTACCGTGTGATTGGACTTGTACCAGTCCCCAATCAAAACTGTCCAGTCGCCAGATGGGTCCGGAAAGGGAACAGGGATACGCGGTCTGCTCAGGATCCTAATCCCTCCAAAACCACCAGCAGCTTTGTGGAATGCAAGAGACGGGAAGTAGAAGAAACTTCCTATTTGATCCTTCACTTGGAGAATATAAGTGAAGTTCTTCCCCGGCGGAATTGGACACGTCGTTCCGTACACTCCATCTTCATATGAATTCCTTCTGTTCTGAATCCCACTCCTAACAATAAATTACCACAAAGAGATCAACAAGAAGTAAATCGAATAACTTAAAAGTGTCAAAAATATAAAAAGTAATTTTCATCTATAGGGACATAAAATGCCGAACCTTCAAATTCTCTTTGTATATCCATTAATTTAACTAGTAACTATAAATTTAGTAAAAGTATGATTGATTCATGGGCGCACGAACTGCTGGGTTGATAGAATCCTATCACCTTCATACGTATTTTGGCACATGCGCCATTGGAGTGGAAGACAGCTAATTGGAAAAGTGAAGGGACCCCATCCACATGTCAAGTAGGTTTAAGATTACGTAGCTTGCCAGACACTAGACACTCCAATTAATGCGAACTTCTTCTTCAAAAGAAAATGCAAAAATCGTTAATTGTTGTACTGATTGATTAGATGAATCACTTCCTACTTACAGTATGCCAACTACTACCATACCAACTAGTCTATTGTATAGTTATCATCTCATGATTTAACTAACCCTATCCAGCGAATCAAACGTGTAGAACGGCACCATTAGAATAAATGAAACGACGACGACAGATTTCCGATCTATTCTTCCACGTCTTCTGGTAATAAGCACATGGGGGGTCTCCTCTCACTAAAGGTTCACATGTTAACAGAGAATTTTTTACAGAAAAAAAACAGGAAAGAGGAAAGAGAAATTGAAAATGACGAGGGTATGACAAGTGACATTCTCTCCAATGATCAAATTTATTCACATGCTTGGCGTGTAAAGTAAGATGAGCTTGCCCTGCCCTGTCCTGCCTTTACATAATTATTTCCATGTCCAAATTCCAAATATGTCCCTTCACCAGAAAGCAAAACGACAATTGACTCATGAGGGTATATTTGTCTTTTCAATCGAGGCGAGCTAATCACTGCGCATAATCTTCTGTGGCGTAAAGAGGGAAAGCTAGTCGTTGACGTATTTTGCCACGCGAACTGTACTACTAATATTAGTAAATGGTAACTGCAGTTTTCGTTTTCTCTGTTTTTGAATATGCTAATTTGATCATCTACTGTATCTTTGGTGTAAGCTTGGTTTTCAGATTATTATCTAGAAACTGCATACGATATTCTCTTGATATGACGAAACAACGATCTTATACAAAATCCTAAAAATATATGAACACCAATCTATGTTCGTTCATCGACGTGAATAATGCATAGTTGAACAGATCTCCCACAATTTATGAATTAAAAATGGGCTAAGATGAGTGGAATAATAAAGGGAGGGAGGGATGATACCAGGAAAGGAGAAAAGGCTCGTCGAGACTGTTAAATACGTTGATGATGAGATTATCATTGGTAACAGAGTGGATGTCTGGGCCTGGAAATTGACCATTGATGAGTATACCCTGAAACACGATTTGAATCAGATTAAATCAGATACCAGCGGAAGAGGAGTTAGGAAAAGTCGAACGAGAAATTTCGGCAAACCTGTTGGCGAACACCAAGTGGCCATATGTCTCCGTAAGTAACATTCCAGGAGAAGAATCTGTAGGGATCTTCAGCCGCAGCAATGGCGAGAAGGGAAAGAAAAGCGCACACCACCGCCGAGTTTAGCGGCATTTTCAAACCAATTAGTGAAAAGAGAGAGAGAGAATTAAAAAGAAGTCGAAGAGATCAGTAGGTTTTAAAAAGGGGAAGAAGGGAGATCTAGTAAAATGATGAAGGGTATGGCCGACATTTAAGTGGTGTACAGAGAGAGATGTGATCCCTGTGTAAATTTCCAAGCCGCAAGCAGAATCAAAAAGAAGAGGGAAAATTTCTTTTTGTTTTTTTTTGGGACGAAAGAGTAGAGTGTCGGTGGTGGGGTCCGGGTTCGAACCTTTACTATATGAACTGTGCGTGTCTGTCTCCCACATGGAGCGAAGTGATTGTATATTTTTTTCGGTTTTGGCTTGACGCACTACAAATGCATGTGAAATTTATTTTTCAAAATTTCTTGGCCTTTTACTTTAATCCACATACAATGGCTGTTTATAATAATTAATTAAGATTAGTTTGGTGCAATTATAACAGCTTTTAATGCATTTTATTCCATCAGAACTTCGCAGTTAAAAACGTATTTAAGCAAGAATAGTATTAAAACGGGTGACCTCTTAATAAATTATGTACAATTAAGATTAGTCGAATTTAAATATATTAAAACTAAATAAAGCATGAACTAATTCTATTTAAGATGATAACAAATTAAGTTATTATAAAAATATAAGATATGTGTACATTGAAATATATAGTTATGACCCTACTCTATCTTGAGTATAAGTGAAATTGAAGTCTCTCCATATCACATTAAAGGATTATAAATGGGTAACATCTATAGCTACAAGCTAAGGTGGGTCAAACGTGAATAAAGAGGTGTAAGTACTATAAATATATTTTTTTTTATATTTTTTGATAACGTAGAAGATATGTTAAGGAAGTATAAAAAAAACTAAGAGTTTATTGTTCGTTAACTTAAAAGTTGAACTCGGGTGGATAGATATCATTCTTTAACTTTCATAAAATACTTTGTTTTTTTTTTTATCTCTCAATAATTAAATTTGAGTTTTCACTATATTATGTTTAACGCAACAACAACGAAAATCTAATCGCGAATATTATTTTTTACTTGAATATGTTATGATTTATTAGAATTGATCTAAATTTTATTATAATAAGTTCACTTATGCACTAATAAATTAAATATTTTATTTCGTTGAATAATATATTATTGCATATTATACATCGATCATTAATAATTCATAGTACAATTATAGAATGATAAGTTAACCATTTAAACAACATATTAATGATTGTAAAATATTTTGTTACATAATATTAATACAATATAATATAAGATATTAATTAGGGTGAAAGCACTTGGGTTACTTTTGTGGGTGGGGGGCGATATTAATTAGTGCATGCCCTTTGGCTTTTGCTTTTTATTTTCTCTCTCTTTCCATTTTGGGTGTTCCACCATCAATCATTCCATCTCACCAAATTGATTTGATTTCTCATTTCACTTTAATTTATTTCATTAATAACTCACGTAATATTTCATAAATATATATATATATATATATTACTATAAGTTACGACTAAAATCATTATATTTTAAATAATAATAATAAAAACCTAACATGGATTAAGGTGTGTGATGAATCTTAGGTCTTAGATCTTCCAAAAGACAATTTTTTTTTTTTTTTTTTTTTAAAAAAAGGTGTCTTCAAATGCACATGAATGGTTCCAAGACTTTTATTTATCACCCATATAACAATAATAATAATAATAATAATAAAAGAAGTCACATGCATTTTGGTAAGGCAGTGAGACATTGACATTGGCAGCTTGTGAAGGTTTGACTGCGGTGGTCAGTGGTGACCTATCCGACACACCCACACACACGAATGTAACTTCATACAATTTGACTATTTCTCAAACTTTATGTTAAAATTCTTAGTGTTTGTATTAAATTCCTTTTTCCTATTAAGAAATGAACTGGAAGCAACAAACCCATAATCAATCTTTAACATTACGTCAATTATATTTGAATCATCATCCTTCCATCTCAGCACCCACAATTCTCAAATGATTACAACCATATATACATACATATACACACACATATATATACATATTGCTTTTAAGAAAGTCCAAAATCACTTTTGCCACCTTTTTCCCTCCTAATATACATGTCACGAGTAATTGAATATGAAAATTTTAGATGTTAGATATTAGTAGTTACTTCATAAGGGTAAAATTGTAAATAAAAATATTAATTGATTGATTAGTTGGTTAATTAATTAATTAATTAATTAATAGAAAAGAAAGCAACAGATCAACCTCGCCAGGTCAATTGTCTCCACTTTTTATGGCAGAAAGTAGATGACAACCCAGAACGTGGAAAATCTATACAATAATAATAGTAATGGAAATAATTAAAAAGAATAAAAACTGGGGCCAGTCTCTAATTTTTTTGGTTATAATCTGCTAAAATTTCGGAAATCTATCAGTCTTGCTTGTTGGAGGTGCAAGTCCACACAGATTAGTTCCAGGTTTCATCCTTGTCTAAACAACACAAATGTCCTTTACGAGAAGAACAATTGTCTGGAGTTCCCAACTCAATTCATGGCTGCATCCAATCTCACAAACACTTAACAAGGAAGAATGAGGATCTACATAGAATCTGCAAGGGAGAATTTCAGATCTTCATTTCTCATTTTAATCCAATGGGATTGGAAAAGTATTAAAAGTAAATGCTCCTTTTCACGGAATCAAACACAGCTTCTTTGTTCATAAGCTGAGCAAAAGGTGGTAAAAACTTCAAAAGAAGAATTCAAACTGCTCTAAATTCAACTTCAACCCGAACACTACTAGTCTCACTTAACAAAGGACCAAGTGAAATTTTGGTTTATAAGATGTCTCATCGGGCCTCTTTCTTCTATAAAATCCTCCGGTCTAAAGTATTAAGCATAATTGATTTTGACGTTCGAGCCTACGAACATGACTACCATTATCCGATAAAGCCTCATTCTCTTAACAGGCTACTACTAGCTGATCACAACACTCAGACCACTTTAGTGCAAGGATCTCAGCATTCAGCTACTAGGTAGGAGGGGGTGCAGAAAAATAATGTAAATACACAACAGAGTAGGAGATGGAAAGTCATGTACCAGCACTCGAGGTAAAAGGGTATCAACCGAATTGCAAGATCCACTGCTTGTTCACCCAAGAAGGCAAGGGAAGCCTTGCAAGCACGAATTGCCATCATAGCTACCATGAAAAATTTTCGTTCCATGATAAAAATCCCAGCTAATCAATCAACTATTTTACGCACCTGTCAGTATCACAATTTTCAGCTGATCATGTAATTTTTGTAAATCTATATTCTCCACGATCCTTTCTCCTCACACAAACCACTCAGCCCGTAATAATGCTGTTTTAGGTCTCATCCAATGCCATTCTAACAGCAAAAAGCATAAAAGATCAAGAATACTTCCAACAAAAGAAAAACATAAAAGATCAAGGAAAAACCATGAACACAAGATAGACCTAAAACCTGTTCATCGGGTTCCAAGGAGCTAGTGAGATTCTGATTGAAGTAGAGCACAAACTAATAGCTGAACTAAAAACGTCCCGACAAAAACAGAAATGATCAAGCAGCAGGGCGATGAAGAAATCCACAAAATGATCGATATATAAGCATAATCAGAAAAAAGAAAAAGGAAGTTATAGTCTAGTCCTGAGCTGTTAACCTAAAAATGTCACGCCTGTAATATGCACAAATGCATTAACAGTAACTAATGGGACATGCAAATCCCTATTAGAGTCGCATTAACACTGAATCCAAACACGAGATCGAAATGCGTAATCCAAATTGCTACAGAAGACGAAACCCAGAGGAGCAGAATACACAAACGAAGAGGAAGAGACAAAATAGATAGAGAACCTTAAACGAGGTAAGAGACTAAAGAGTAAAGGTCGATCAAGTAACCCATCTTCGTATTTGTTCAATTCTGTGCATATCGAGATCATGCAAAACCATGTGAATATTGTTCCAGATTTGTTATTACTAAAGAAACACAAAAACATCCGAAAAAAACCCTAATCTCACTTGGGTAATCAATCAGTCAATCGTCGCCACCGAAGAGAAGGCGGAGCCGAGAAGCGAAGAGGCCAGTAGGATCAAGGGAAGCTTCGTGAAGCAGGCCGGTCTTGATGTGCTTCATGCGGTCGGCTAGAGTTTGTCGCTCCTCCTTAAGGGCTAACGTGTCTTCTTCGAGGTCGTGAATACGATACTTTTGACCCAACGATCTGATGCTCAAAAGCAATATCCCCGTCATTGCGAAGAACTGAATGAAGCTATCTTTGCGTTTCATTGCATTCGCTATAAACCCTAGAGTCTTTTTAGGGTTTTGGGCGGACGTGGCCGAGCTCGGTGAAGCGGAGGAGGCCATCGGGCGTAAGTTAGGAGCGACGGAGACTATGTTTGGTTGCGGAAGATCCTCAAATGGTGAGAGTCGTAGATGACGAGACAAAATGAAACATAAACCGGTGCGTTTTAAGGCCCAACACAGCTGCTCCCGCGGTAGGAAACAAATACAAACATAAGATGCAATTTTGGAAACTGAAATACCTTTCTACCGTTTAAAAATGGGGAAAACATACTTCTGATTTTATTTTAGTTTAAACTATGTAAGTATTAACAGCTTAATATTTAGTTATTTTACAGTATCCAAGATCTTAAAGTTATTTTTCTTTCTACTTCGGAATTTGACATATCATTATATAAAAACATAAAACAGTTCTAAAAGCAGTTATAAGATAAAACTCAGAGTACAAATTTGCTAAAAACAGATCTCGGAAAATTTCGAGCAAGAACGATAAGCATTACAACAAGGCACCAAATTATATGGTGCCTCTACTACTCTTCCTTAGTCTTTCCTCTTCTTTGTGGGAGCAATAGAATGCTGTAATCCCCCTATGGTGTCAAAAAATATTCAGTGGCAAATATGAAAATGAAATTTAATTTCAGCCCTCAATCCAAACCGAGCATATTTTTGCCCCATCATTTCCGGCAAGCAAAGTATAACTGCACTCATTCAACACTAGAAGTCCAAACTTCCACATTGTTTGCTCTCAATACTTTTTATACTACTCTGTTTCATATCCTTCTGCTCATCATTGACGCCTCGAGTACGCCCAATGCCCATCCTTGGCAAACCCCGGTTTAGTCCCTCCAATAAAACACAGGCTTTACACCACTTCTGCACAACGAATGTTAATAAAGCAATACGCTTGTCCATCATTCATGTCTGTCAAATTTGGAATGCGTCAAAGAAGGCTCACATGAACTAAGCAAGATTTACCTGGCTAGAAATGTAGCCACATCGTTCACAGGTTCCCTGCTCTGGCATCTTTGTATATGTAGAAATTCTGAAATTCTCGCCTGATTTGATGATATCAAGTATAGCCCTTGGTCTACATCATTCAGACAAAACCATCAAACTTTATTGTCTCTAGACTACGAGCAAAACTGTTACGGTGTACAATAAAAGTAAAATAGTAGTTGACAGAATTTTTGTTAGGATATTCACACATGAATAACTTGATAGACAGCTGGTGCATGAACAGTTTTTGTTTTCCTTGTATGTGGGAATTGGTTAGTTCAGTAAAGGGAAGTTGCCAACTCTTTACGTGCAGTTGTATGCCCTCATCTTGTCCTAGAATGTGTATATTTATAATCAGTTCAAAAAGAAATAAAAGGGTAAGCATAATTTTAGAAAATTTAAGTATCTTTGTTCCTCAAAGAGAGTGCTGGGTCATCTCTTAATGAGCCCAAACTTTTATAGACAGAATAGGTTAGAAAAGGAGAAGATTGCAGATTTATTCTGAAATTTCTTATTTCTGATTATTTCAATTTCAAGTCACATAACCAATTCAGGGAAAGGAAGATACAATTTGGTATCAGAGTAGTGATTATTTGAAGAGATTGAAGGTTCTCTCTTAGTGAACTCTTACTTTCATATTCAAGAGGCACTTAAATGGAGAAAGATATTGGCAAGTTACTTCAGCAGAGATTATTTTGGATTTTAATTACTCTCCGTGGTTAAAGATTTGGATGTGGATCTATTTCTGAATACTGACAGTCGCAAAGGTTGAAGGTTTTGTTGTGGATCTACTAAAGAATCCTGACAGTAATACAGAAGTGATGGATGTTGCCCGACTTTCTATATATTTCATCCAAGTGAATCGAGTCCAGAAGCAAAGGCATCTTGGGAACCAGCAGCTTTATCTTACTTTGGCACTTCAGGACAAGCTTGTTTTCAAGGGAGAAAGTGTTCTCATTAGGATATTCATACATGACAGTAACATGATAGCCTGTTGCTGTCTGAACAGTTCACGTTTTGCTTATTTAATTTTATCTGCATTAGTTTTTGTTTTGCTTGTATGTCGGAGTTGGTTCCTTCAGTAAGGAAGTTAGCTACTCTTAAGAAATAGTTGTATGTCCTAACATTGTTGAAGAAATTTGAGAGGAAATGTTGCTTCTCATCTATCTTTTTTTTTTTTTTTTTTTATCATGAATGATGGGTATTTATACACCCTAAATGCTAACAAACCTAACAAAATTCTAACAATTTTATGGGGAGAAGGAAATCTGTTTGTAACTTCCTCCGTATACAGCAAATAAAAAAAAAAAGAAACAAAAAATATATAACCTAATTTCTTATTATTTTTCTACACTCCCCCTCAATCTAGTTTACATATATGTTGAGTAAAACTAAATTGGATGTTGTCATCGAAAGTTCTTTTAGATAAAGCTTTCGTTAGAATGTCTGCAATCTGTTGACTGGTTGAAATGTGCATCAGTGTTATAGTTCCATTTTCTAATTTCTCTTTGATAAAATAACGATCGATCTCCACATGTTTGGTTCTGTCATGATGTATAGAGTTTTTGGTCATACGGATGATTGATTAATTGTCGCACCACACCTTCATAAGCACGTTGTTAGGGGCCTTTAATTCGACAAGTATTCTCTTTCATACCTTCACATATTCCATGAGCAAGGGCCCTAAATTCAAATTCTGCACTGCTGCGAGATATAACTGATTGTTTCTTACTTCGCCAGGTGACCAGGTTCCCTCTAAACATAAGTACAATATCCTGATGTAAATCTTCTATTATTTGTAGAGCCTGCCCAATCTGCATCAGTGTAAATTTCAACATCTCTTTTATTTGTCTTTTGAAAGAACAATCCTTGTTCGGGTGTCTTTTTAAGATATCTCAAAATTCGATACACAGTTCTCATGTGTTTCTCAGTTGGCTGATTCATGAACTGACTTACTGTACTCACTGCAAAGCTGATGTCAGGTCTTGTATGCGCTAGGTAGATAAACTTCCCAACAAGTCTTTGGTACCTCCCTTTATTAACTGTTTTATCACTGTTTTTGGATCCAAGTTTAATGGTTGAATCCATAGAAGTGTCAACAGGCTTGCTTCTTAACATCCCAGTCTCCTTTAGGAGATTCAGAACGTACTTTCGTTGAGATATTGAAATTCCTTTCTTAGATCTAGCCACTTCCATACCAAGAAAGTACTTCAGCATCCCTAAATTTTTAATTTCAAATTCTTGGGTTAGAAATTGCTTGAGTTTCTGAATCTCCTCAATGTGATCACCTGTAAGAATGATGTCATCTACGTATACAATCAAAATGGCTTTCTTACCTGAGGTGCAATGTTTGACAAATAGTGTATGATCGGATTGACATTGTTCATATCCTTCATATTTTACAGCTCTTGTTAATCTATCAAACCATGCACTTGGAGATTGTTCTAAGCCATAGAGTGATTTCTTCAATTTGTACACTTTCTGAGGATTATCTGTTAGTTCAAACCCTGATGGTATATTCATATATACTTCTTCCTCTAGATCACCATCAAGAAATACATTCTTCACATCTAGTTGGTAAAATGGCCAATCAAGATTAGATGCAAGTGAAAGAAGTACCCGAATAATATTGTGTTTGGCTACTGAAATAAAGGTCTTTTGATAGTCTACTCCATATGACTGAGTGTAGCCTTTGGTTACCAGTCGAGCCTTATACCGATTCACACTCCTATTTGGATTATATTTAGTTGTGAAGACCCATTTGCACCCCACTTGGTGTTTTCCTGGAGGTAAGTCCACTAATTCCCATGTTTTATTCTTTTCAAATGCCTTGATTTCCTCTTTAACAACTATCTTCCGTTCAAGTATTTACAAAGCTTCATGAATTGTTTTGGGCATTGGTGAACTATTGTCTATCCTGCATATAAAAGCATGATGCTTCGAAGACAGCTTGTCCAAAGAAACATAATCTTATATAGGATATTTAGTGCATGTTCGAGTCCCCTTTCTCAAAATAATAGGAACATCAATATCAGTATCTGAAGTAAAAGCAGAGATTACATTACCTGGATCCAGGGTGGATTCATGGCAGGGCTTGGATGATTCGGGTGCTTTTTCTTTGTTTCTTCTAGTATAGACACGTAGCTCACTAGCTGCAGGTAATGTGTTCTCTGTAACTAGCTTTGGTTCAGATTCTAGGGAAGGTTTGTCTGGTGAGAAATGACTCTGTGGATATAGAGGAGGTATACTCACATCCCATAACTGATATTCCTAAGTAAATGTCTCCCCCTGAATATCAGTTATGGGGTAAAAAGATTGATTTTAAAAAAATGTGACATTCATTGTATTATAGAAGCGACAGGTTTCCGGCACTAAACACTTGTAGCATTTCTGATTAACAGAGTACCCAATAAAATAGCATTTTATGGCTCTTGGGTCAAGTTTCCCACGGAGGTGTGTGTGAATATGGACATAAGCTGAACAACCAAAAACTTTGAGTGGTAATGTATTTAAAATATGAGATGTAAGAAAGGTTTGTGAAAGAATGGCATAAGGCGATTGAAATTGTAAGATCCGGGAAGGCATCCGATTTATCAAGTAGATAGCCGAAAGAACTGCCTCTCCCTAGAGGAATTTTGGTACATGAGTGGTGAACATAATTGATCTAACTACTTCAAGAATATGTCAAATTTTTCCCTTCGATTATGCCATTTTGTTGTGGGGTATAAACACAAGAGCTTTAGTGAATAATTCCATGTTCAGTAAAGTATTTTTCAAGGGTGGCTTCAAAATATTCACAAGCATTGTCAGATTTCAACACTTGGATAGTAGCTTGAAATTGGGTTCGAATCATTGTATGGAATTTTTTAAATAGAGATCCAACTTCTGATTTTTCTTTCATAAGAAATACCCACGTAATTCTTGTATGGTCATCAATGAAGAATACAAACCATCTAGTTTCGGTGATATTAGGGATCTTGGATGGTCCCCATACATTACTATGAATCAATGTAAACTGTTTTGATGATTTGTATGGTAAACTAGGGAATGAACTTCGAACATGTTTAGAAAATTGGCATACTTCACACTGAAAATAAACTGGATATTTTTCTTTGAATAGCGAAGGAAACTTCCTTTTTAGATACATAAAATTTGGATGTTCTAGTCTATAGTGTCATAACATGATATCATGATCATTATTTGCATAAACAGAGTTTGCACATACTGCTTTGTGAGCTTGTCTTCTAGAAGTGTTGATTTGAAGCAGGTATAATCCTGAGCTCATCCTAGCACTGTCAATCGTCTTCTCCGAGTCCAAGTCTTGAAATTCACACATATTATGGACAAATTTTGCAGTACATTTTAAGTCTTCACATAACTTACTAACTGATAGTAAATTACAATCCAAATTTAGAATATAGAGAACTGAACATAGAGTTAAATTTGGAGATAAATTTACAAAGCCCATTCCAGCTACTTTTGAAAGAGAACTATCAACAATTCTGATTGAAAAAATTTCTTCACACTTGCTGTATTTATGAAATATTGAGGCATCTCCACTCATATGGTCAGAAGCTCCAGAGTCTACTATCCACACATGTCCTTTTTCTGGAAAAATAGATAAACCAAGGATATTACCTTTGTGTGCCACAGAGGCACTGACCGGGTAGAAATTTTTTGACAAAATATGCTAGAGGGCTTCCAGCTATTCAGGATTGAAAGGGCTGCTCTCCATAGCACAAGAGAGCATTTCTTTAGCAATTACATGATTGCCCTGATGTTTGCTTGAGGTTTCTGCCTTAGCGGATTTCCACTCACTGAAGGCTTTCCAGTCATTTGGCTTCCCATGAAGCTTCCAGAAGCGCTCACGAGTATGCCCTAGATTCTTACAGTGATCACACTAGGGCCTCATCTTCTTCGTTCGAGCGTCGACAGCTCAAGTTGTGAATGCTGAAGAGTCTTCGGCCAGGTGGGTCTGCTCAACATCAACCATCATAACCTTCTTGCGGCTCTGTTCGCGTCGGACTTCAAAGAACGCCTCCCGAAGACTCGGCAAGGGTTTGGTACTCAACACGCATCCTTGAATCTCGTCGAGATTCCTGTTCAACCGCAGCAAGAATTTGAAGACATGTTTCTTTTCGACGAACGATTTGAAGTTCTTCGCATCTTCGGGGCAGCTCCATCGACGCTCTTCGAATGTATCCATCTGCTGCCAGTTACGAGTTAAAGCGTTGTAATACTGAGTGACGCTTAACTTGCTTTGCCGAAGATCATGAAGCACGGACTCTATCTCAAAAATGGCGGAAGTGTTTTCTTTGCTGGAGTAAAATTCCTGAGCTGCTTTTCAGATTTTGTGAGCAGTTTCATAGAGTAAAAAATTCTCTCCAATTTCTGGGGTCATTGACGTGATGAGCCACGACATCACCATGTTGTCTTCAATCTCCCATACGTGAGTGCTTGAGTCAGTCGCTGGAGGAGATACAACTTCGCCAGTAAGATGTCCGTAGTGACCCTTCCTTCGGATGAACTATCGAACAGAGGACGACCACTGTAGGTAATTACTGCCGTTGAGTTTGTGTCCTATAATGCAGGACGAAGACATCTCACTCGCAATGTTGCTGGTTGCTGTGTGATGATAGAAACCAGAGGAGACCTCTGGAGAAGACGGAAGCTCGCCTGTGGCCATTTGTGATTACAGCTCAGCAGGGATCACCCTTCTTGGATCTGGTATAGTTCTGATACTATGAAGAAATTTGAGAAGAAATGTTGCCTCTCATCTATCTTTTTTTTTCATCATGAATGATGGGTATTTATACACCCTAAATGCTAACAAAGCCAACAAATTCTAACAAGATTCTAATAATTTTATGGGGAGGAGGAAATCTGTTTGTAACTTCCTCCGTAGACAGCAAATAAAAAAAAAAGAAACAGAAAATATACAACCTAATTTCTTCTTATTTTCTACAATTGTCCTAGAATGGGTACATCTATAACCATTTCTGGAAGGAATAAATGTGTAGGCAAATAATAATTTCAGACAGTTTTGAGTACTTTTCTTTTTATTGTTGGGTTCTCTCGTAATGAACCCAAACTTTTCCAGACACAGAAGGTTAGAAAAGAAGAAGACTGTGGATACATTCTGCAATCTCATTTTTCTGATTTTTCTGTTTCAAGTACTATGACCATACAAGGAATTAGAAAGAGAAACCAAAGAGCAAAAGTGATTTGTGTCTTTTTCTCAAGATTTATCAAATCAATAATCGGAAAAGTGATTGACCTTATTCTTTCCAAATCTTTGATGAACTCACGGGCAAATCCACGATATGCATTTGGAGAGTATATGCCTGCAGCTCAAAAATACCAATTCTTAATTTGCAAAAATAAATTATAAAAGAAAAAAACAACCAGAAAAAGAAAGAAATGGGAAAACAATAATTACATTCTGTGGAGAAGTAGTCAAGCCTCTTGAAATAAGCATACGTGGACATCTGTTAAGGTGCCAAGACATCTCAACTCCAAACTAACATTATTAGGTTTCCATCTAACACAAATTTCTAATAAAAGGATATATCACAATCTCCTTTTCGTAAGTGTACTTAAAAGGTTTGCATCGTGGGATTGGTCCATCTTCACCAGTAGTTATTGATGTGCATCTACTCAGTCTAAAATGTCAAAGGCATAAACTCAGTTTCCTTACCAAAAGAGGATACGAGTACAACCATGAAAGAAATAAATTAAATAGTGCGTCACTACCTAGCGATATCCCCACGCAATATGTTTAAGAGAACTGTTTCGGCAATGTCATCTGCATTATGTCCTGTAGCCACCTTATCTACTTTCAATAATGCAGCACCTCGATCAAGAGCCTTAAAGAAATCCATAAATATTTCAATCTTTAATCAACAGAATGTAATAAGGGCTAATGTGTGGTTAAACCAGCAACAAATCTGCACGAGGATGCACCAAAATGAATGCCTATTCCTATTGAATATAAATATGGAGTCCAGCCATGCCAACAAAGACAAATGCATAGTGGTATCATGCATAAACAAATACGCCAATGCCATTTAATTTAGAACTTGATTCTGCTTTACAACAGAATGTTCAAAACTCAAAAAGGAGATAGTAGATATATTCATGGATTCTGGAGAAAATTTGAAAGGTTTGAAAATGGAATTAACCTTTTCCAAAATAATTAATAAACCACCTGCTAAAGGTGCAATAAAAGTCAAAACTACTGGAAACATTCCGTGGATGCCTTTGACATGAGGCCTAAATTGCTATTGACTGCTTGGCTGACTATCAGAACCATGAAAAGAAACCTAAA
>NW_019014666.1:1636990-1648349 GCF_000150535.2 Carica papaya | reverse complement strand
TAATAAAAACAGGGAACTAATACTAAAAGAAAATAGAATTCTAAAATTACTAAATTATAGTAATAGACTCTCAAATAATAAAATAACTTTATATTTAAAGAAAATTTAGAGCGTTTTAGGCAATATAAACTTAAGCCACTCTGCATCATTCTCCCTAGTTAGAGAAAACTTCTTTACCGAGTTTTGAAGTGATGATAATATAAAATCTTGATCTTCGAGCTTCACAATGAATACTTACCAAACCCTATGCTCGGCCATTCTCTTCCATAGCAAATATAATGAGAACACAATTTATTTCGAAAAAAATAATGAGAACACATAATCGTTCAGAAATGTGAAATCACGTTGATAGGATAAAATTAACATACTGACTACTCAATTGTCAAGAGCATTTGTCATTGAGCTCTTGACTGTTCAAAACTTCAAAGAAGAACAGAGAGAGAGCCAGAGCAAGATAGAGCGAAGAATGAGAGAGAGAACGGAGGAAAAAGAGAGCGAGATCAAGAATTTAGATATTTGAATTTCTGCTAAGTCTTGTTTTTATTTCTTCTTCAATTATATATAGAATGGTTAGAGTATTCGAATGGAACCCAATTAACTAACCATTCCCTCACTCTCTTAAATCTCCTTTTACATATAAACCCTCGTCCTCAAGGCTGGAAAATTGCTGGAAGAAGAACTATGAATCTTCCCCAAGTGCAGTCCTTCTTGCTAGTTCCTGCCCAATACACTAGCATTTGGTCTACCTCCTTGCCATCTAAAGATTTTTCTGTGCTGTAGGATCTGTTCAGGCTGAACGCTGACTATCACTTCTTGATTGACTTCATGCAACTCTTTAACATGGATTTGCCTACTTGACACATACTTCTTCAGCTGATAGACATGAGAAACAGGACAAATTGGGATGCAGGAAATAGCTTAAGCCAATAAGCCGCTTGCTAATTTTCTGTAGGACAGTAAACGGCCCATAAAACTGTGGGGGCAATTTGGGGGTTTCTCCCTTGAGAAGTGAGCCTTGTCGGTCAGGCTGTAATTTGAGAAGCACCAGGTTATATTTTCTTGGAAGTGGCACTCACTGCGATGCTTGTCAGCATATTGCTTGATACGGTATTGAGCCTGGAGAAGGTGTTGGCAATTAATTAGCTTGCTTGCTTGCTCCCTTTCGGCCATGTATTCCTCTACAAAGTTGTGAGGGTTTTTGGAGGTCCATCATTTCAGAAAAATAGGGCAGTGGGCTTTTTTTCAAGCTCAAGTGGTATGTGTTGTTGTACCACCAGTTGCCAACTACTTTGTCTAGGACTTTAGTTGTTGATGAGCCATACACCTGAAGTACATTTCCAAACACTGATTAAGCCTCTCAGTTTGAGGTTTGAGGGTGATAAAGATTGAGCTAAAGTGTATCTCAGCACCTAACAGCTTCGTTAGTTCCAGGCAAGATAGAATGATAAAAACTTATCTCTATCCGACATCAGGATTTGCGGAACTCCATGTAGCCTATGGATGGAATCCATGTAGATTCTGGCAATCCCTTGGGCTATGAATGAATGGTAAGTGGAATGAAGTCACCATATTTGGTGAAATGGTCAAGCACTACTAGTATGGTATCCCTAGACTTGGACTTCGGAAGTGGTTTAATGAAATCAAACAATACATGAATCCAAGCTTGAATAAGAGCATCGAAGGGCAGTCGTAATCAAAGAATGGGGACTCACTTTCTATTACATCTTTGACAAACACTGCAAGTCTTAACCCATTGTGATACGAGCTGTTTCAGGCATGGCCAAAAGAAATGTTGCTTAAAGCACTCACATAAGTAGTCTTGACACCCCAGTGTCCACCGATAGCTGAATTATCGCACTAATGAAGGAGCTTGTTCCTCAAGTTTGTGTTGCACCTGATCACCATCCCCCATTTTGCTGGTCATGGGAAAGGAGGGGGGGGCCCGCTTTCGAGAGTGGAGAATAACTCGGCCACTAGGCCCTTGAGAGAGGTGTCACCTTGGTAGCTGAGGTCCACTTCATTAGGCCAGGCAGGAGTAATCACAGCAGCTACCACCAACAGCTCTACTGCAATGTTGGTGGTCAAATTGGTAGCTGTCCCCATTGTCCAACTTCTCTTCGTGACAGGGCATTTGCCACCTTGTCGGTAACAGCCTTGCTTATATTGAATTCTTCCAATTTGACTACCCCTTCTTGCCCCACCATGGAAGTGACTCACTGATCTAGTAAGTGATGAGAGAGACTGCACTGTGTGGAAGTTGACTAAAAACAGCAACTCTTCTGTTAAGTCCTACTATCATTATTTGGTTGGCAATCAGAGGGAGGGGGTTGTTTGGTTTCTGGCTAGTCAGATTTGGAAAGTTCACGTTTCGCCTAGAGTTGTTTTTTTTGCTTCGGAAGTAGGGAGAGACTGCATCTTGACTATTGATAATCTTATGAGAATGAGCCGAACTATGGTGAATGGTTTCTATCTATGCAAAAAAGATGCAGAATCTTGTACTCTTCTCTGGTGCCTGGTGATTTATGAGCTTTGAACCATCGTGTATAATCTGATTGGCATTAAATAGGTGATTGTTGGATCGGAGAGGGGGGAATTATGGGCTTGAAAGGGGTTATGTAAAATGAAAAGTCACTTAAAGCTTATACCTTTAGTTATTTTTTGGGTTATTTAGAAAGAGTGAAATAGTAGGGCTTTTAATGGTATCAAGGATGAGATGACAAGAATTAAGGATAGGTGGTTGCATTTTTATGGTTCGCTTATGTTAAGTCATGACATGTATAGGTGCGATGATTTTAGAAATATCATACATTATATCACTATATTATAAATATAATTGTACATGAATGGTACTTCATTGGTACCTATTAATATACTTTTTACACTTTTTATTTAAAAAAAAAAAAACATATCAAATTCAGGAGTAACATAAAACAAAGGAAAAGGAGAATTTAAGGGTGTTAATGAGATACCAAAGTCCGTTTGACCACGTATCAATGAAGGGTGTGTGCTTGTTAGCGAGATGTGTGATGAACTCTACCCATGGATGGATGATAGTGTCCAATCCAAATGTGGATGGGAATGTGATGTGTGTGGGTCACCTAGTAAATATTACTACTGTGACCAATTCGATATGTGATATGTGTTTCTGTCCATGTGATAGAGGGAATCCTTTGTGCCCTCGTTGATACCGGTAAAAACAATATCATACAATGGAATCCCAGTAAGAGCAAAAGTGTAAATGAATGTAAGAGTGAATATGTGATCAAATGTGTAAGTGTTTGTCCTCAAATGTCTTAGTGAATTTTGTGAATTGTGATTATATGTGCAAGTAAATGTGTGAACAACTGCATTAGCGAATGGGCAAGTGATTTAGAAAAATAGAAGAGAAACCATAAGCATATGTATTGGCATAGGAAGCAGTCAACCTAAAATAATTTTTTGAGATAATTCGAAAAGTAACCTCGGGATAAAGAAGTGTCGGTGTCACAAAGGTGGTAGAAAAAGGTTAAAGAGAATTTGACACTTTAAGAATGATAAGACTAACAACACTGCCAAAAATACATAGTCTGTGTAAGGATTCTAAGAGGAAAGGGTAATGGGTAAGCAAGTAAGTCAAAAAAGGTATTCTAAACAAAAGCAATTAAATAAATCTTACTATGAAGTTTTCAGCAGTCTACAACTAAAAACCTTCTTGTTAAATGCATTTCTTTGCCACTTGCATGTGGGTTACATTAGGTTTGCCTTTGTGAATAGAATACTATCATATTCTTACTAAGCAAATAAAGCTCACCCAAAATTCATAGTAGCAATTTTTCAGATTAGGAGAACCCGGAACAAATTCTAGACCAGTAAGGAACAAGTAGGGGACCCGAACCTGGACTTTAGTAAAACTTGTAATTAAGGTTATTTGTTCCTACTGTTAACTCTTGTATTGGAATCATAATGTGTTACCTCATGGTATTGTATTTTGACACAATGAACTACAAGAGATGAATTAGTGTAATGTACAAAACCGCTGCATGTATCTAAATTTTGTATACTTAATGGTTAACATGTGTGTGCCGACGTCCGTACTCACATTAGTGGGGTCGGGCGGTTATATTTAGACAAGAAGGACGTCAATGTGATTTTCTCTTGTTTGGAGAGATATAGATGTATGGCTAAATTAGAGTTTGCCTACTAGCTAAACATGGAAGAAATCTCCTAAAAGCAAAGGTTGAGATTCTGATGGATCAAAAACTATTTTTTCTAGTCTTTTTGTGAAGAGAAAACTTGAAGCAGGTTATAAGAAAACTACTTTAAATATCTTTACACTAAACCCAAATTAGTCGAATTGATCTATACAATTCAGATTTCTCTCGGGAGGATAAGTTGGGGTAGAGAAGGAATTAGATGAAAAGATCTTCTATGCCTTGTCCAAGTCAATAGGGATTAGGCCACCCCCATGTAGTGACTTCACCATGGCTCGTTTACAAACAAATAGATATGTATCAAAGGTGACATTCTTAAAATGATAGACGACATTCTTAAGATGATTGACAAGTACTTTCTCTATGGCAAGCGATGTGAAGCAGTTCAGACCATAAGTTTTGTTGACTATATATAAGTTATTGGCAATGCTTCTAGCTGCTTCACTGGGTAAGTTGGTGGGAAGAGTAATTGGCAAATTGCAGATGCCCTTTGTTAACAGTAAACAAATTCTTGATGTCACATATGCCTTTCAGCCCTCGTTTATATTATTAACCTTACTAGAAAAGTCTTATCCAACGACTGTCTGTTTTCTTTTTTTTTTTTTAATGGAAAGTGTAAAGTATCATTAATAACGGGCACCAAGTTGTATACATGTTTTTCTGTTTTCCTGTTTATCCTTGGTAACTTATGCATAAAAATTCCTTTGGCTCATTAAGAGCAAAAGTAGAATCTCCAATATCCAACAACATTTGGTCATACAAGAGTAGTGTATTCTTTCATGTCAAAATATATTGTAAAGACATTATTCCAAGATATCAATAAGCAGATAACATCATAGGTAGAACTTTATGCAACTCTACAAGGTATATACATGTCATGAACTCAACATGTGTCTCAAAGATCCAATATTTCTTTAAAACCACTACAGTTTTCATGGAGAGAACCATCTGAATCTGACTGAACAAACCATGGTAAAAGAGAGTCATAGCAAGGAAAATAAATGATGACAAACTAAGGAAAAAAAAACATGTAGTTCGATCCTATTGAGCTCCCTACAGTCCGAAATTACAGACCAACCTGAACCATTATGGGATTGGGCCCTGATGGAGATATATAAACTGCCGGACCAGCATTAACAGATGATTCTGCCTGTAGAACATAACATATAAACAGTTATCTACATTGTAGAAATTATAAACTAAAGTAGCATTAGAGAAAGAATTTGATCGTACAGGAGACTGTCCCATTCGCAGTGTCATAATTGTACGACCAAGCTCTAGCAGAAGAGCTCCTAGATGTTGCATTGCAAGGCCAACTTGCAATGACTCGGACTGTATTCCCCCCCTTACAGCAGGATTGGAAGAACTACCTTCTTGCTCCAGGCGCCCTGCAAGATGCTACAAAGTTGCAGCAAATTACAGATAACAATAATCAGATAAAAAAATTCACAGGAAAATGGTGAATGATAGGGAGAGATTTTCTCACTCTAAGAAAAAAGAATCTCATATTCAAAACTTCTGATTATCACAAGCACCAAAAGCAATAAAGTACCTACATATATATATATATATATGCTCATTTAATAATTAAAAATGGCAAAAAAATTCCAAATATGTCTGTGCAAGACAACAAAAATAGACAAAAATTTACAGATAGTGCAGCAGTAGCATTGCCACTAAGAAGCCTTTGTGCTTGACGCATGACAGTGCTCAGTGCTTCAGGTGTCGGTAAACCTTGTGGACCAGGACGCAGTTCCACCCTTGGTAGTTCTTCAGTGCTACCTGAAGAATTATAAGGTTGATAGCCTGACTTTATAACCTACTAGTAGTGGCATTCAATTTCAACAATTTCAGAGACAGTACTTCTTACCATCACCATTTTGTGATAGTGCCTGCTCCATGTGACGTGTAAACTCCAAAAGGGTGCTCAGAGAATCAGGAATGGGCTGAACCAAGAATGATAAAGTGATTTTATAAGTAATCAAATTCATATATGGTATATCTCAGGCAACACCAAAGAGGAAGGTGTAACTACCGCATGAAATGAAGGCAAAGGTGCTGCTGTTGCTGCAGAGAGAGGAACTTGTACAACTTGAGGTGACGATTGGGGTAAGGCCTGTCCAGATTGCGTCTGATATGCTGCTTGGTTTTGACCACCAACATTCCCATGCATTCCATCTGACTCACTTCCTTGAGGAGCTTGACCACTCGTATTTGTCTGCATAAAACATGAGCAACCAATTAGATTATGCTAACCTTAAAGTTGTTTCACAAGAAGAAAATTCATCTTGTCGCTTTCACTATTTTATTTCCAGCTCATGTCCAAAATCTCAGAAATGCTATTGAGTTAACACCTGGGTCAGATCATTCTCTTCCATAACTATATGTCTAATTCTCCAAATAACCCACATTTATCTTTTGGAAACATAGCAGTTTCAAAGGATAAAAAGCAAGCAAAGCATTCTTCTAATTTTTTATAACCAAAAGAATTGCAAGCAATATTTTTTAATGAAGAATAACCACATTTGGTGTTACTAAATTTCATTTGACAGACACAACAAAACAACCTAAGTTAAGATAGCTTTAACTATATGCAGCAAATATTAATATCTGGTCCACCACAAATAATTTACAGATTCCAAGCACAAGCCATTTGAGAGTATAACAAGCATAAATTTCTTTCTGTGGCCCAAACTGATATGAGAATAAAAGCTGTTGGGTGAGACATGATAGGGGACATCAGCAATTAATAATGAGAAATCTAACAATCAACAAATTAATAATGAAACTACAATCAACAATTAACAATGAGAAATCTAACAAGGGCAAGAAGGGACAGAATGGTGAAACTTCAGTGCTAGCCTTATGTTAGAGTGCATTATTTTCAAAATATAAGGGACCTGAATGATCATAAGAAGAGATCAGCTGTAAAAGGATGCTTGTTGAGATGGAAATTGATTTGCTTACAAGAAACAAAAGTGGAATCTTTCTTTGATAGCCTGACACTCAGTATTTGAAAGATTAGGGTGTGTTGGCGAGAGTTGCTGCAATTACGGCTGGTGGAATTGTAGTGCCTTGGAATGAGAATACTCTTCACTATAAGGACTTCGATATGGGTGAGTGCTTTATCTCACACTTGCTTGAATGTACGGGGAGTCGTTATAGTTATTTACTTACTGGGGCTAATGGCAGAGGTGAGGAGAGAGAGAGGAAAAGATTGTGGAGTGATCTAGAGAAATGTAGGAGGAAATGGGATCATCCATAGGTTGTAGGGAGTGACTTTAACATAGTTCTCAAGATATGTGAGTGTTCTTGAATGCAGTTCTCAAGGGTTTGTGCCAAGGAATTCCAAGACATTGTGGATAGATCAGAACTTAAAGACTTTCCTCTCTCAAAATCACGGGTGGATCTGGTCTAACCAAAGATCTCATCCTAATTGCTCCAAGATAAATTGATTCTTAATTTGTGTCTCCTTTCAATCTCAGACTACAAGGCTAATCCAGAGACATCTCTAGTGCATGATCTCGGACCATTTTTCCATTTGTTTGAATTCTAATAGTATCAAATGAGACCTTGCCCATTTAGGTTCAAGGATGAATGGTTGAGGGTGTCAGATTTCCAAAACGATCTCAGGCATGGAAACCCATTATCTCCTTTACTGTAACAACCCAGCTTCTGAGCCAGTTATTCTATCAATCAACCTGAAAGGCTTATTCACATCCTGAACAGTTCGTAAAGCATTCCATCACAAAACCTCAATCTGCATGCATTTTCATTCTATATGAAACCCATGTATACATGTCCATATATATTCATGTATTTACCATCTCAACTATACCACCTGCAGCCACTATACTAGGTCACCAAATAATTATAATGAAAGTAAATAGTAATTCAATTTCCTGGGTGGGACATATATATCTAGAACAATGCTGATACAGTTTCTCACTACATTCGAAGTCAGCGATAGTTACAATGTTGTACGTCCTATCCATTCTCAAGTCTGGAGGCACGCTTCTTGCACTTCCGGTTCCTGTTCCAGCTTCACCTGTTCTGTAATAAACTACATAATAAGCTACAATGCCCAAGAAGTAAAATTTGAAATTCACACCCAAGTAAATAGAAACATTTAAAACTAAATTTCCGGTACTGGGTATCATACAACCTATCAGCTTCCTCTTCTCCAACCCTATCACTGTCTGTATCATCTGCCTATATTCTGATCACATATTTCCCCCTCCTAGATATTTCCTAATTTCTCCCAAAACCCCTGCCCAGTATCCCTTTCTGTTCCACCTCTATTTCTACTTCCCTTTCTTATTTATTCAATTTGCTGTTATTTTTTATCATCAATATTTGGGTTAATTCCCATCAGTATACCCCCTGCTATCCTTTTTTTTTCTCCGCACAGCCTACCAAGAAGGGAAAAAAATTAAATCATCAACTCTCAGTACTGCCCTCTGTTCAGTCCCTCTCCAGCCTAAACAGCTAATTTCTACCCAATTTCTCCTGTCGTCTCTAACTCTTGCCAGTATCATTTTCTCACCATAACCCTTCAACTCTTCCTCTGATTTATTTATATCATCTCTTGTCACAAACCTGACTCACCCATGCAGTATTCTTCCAGAACTCTACAGCATTCAGGACCCGAATGCTTGCACCTCCATTGCTTACAGCAAGTCAATATATATATATACATATATATCTGAACAAAAATAAAATATGTAAACAAATTCCGGGGCACCCTTAAAAGGGCCACAGCTAAACAATTTATGCCTCACATAGAAGCTCATCACGGAACACAATCAGTTCCCCATCAACCCTTCGACCCAATAACTGGGCCACAGCAGAACTCTATTCGCTTTTCTTCTCAGCATCACAGAACAGTAACACCAATATATATGTATATTCAGACCATTCCCAAACGGTATCTTAATGCCAAAATACACCCTCGGGGCCCCTCGATACAGTAACTGGGCCAATTTATATATACTTCCTTCCGTCACGAGAGCACACCAAACACTTAAGAGAAACATTTATCGCTAAATACAGAAATGTGAGTATATATATATTTATATATCCAGAATAATAATAGGTAGCACTCTCACTGCAGGTGTCCCTCTATTTTCTTCCTTGTCCGCTGATCCCTTTCTCTCATTTGTTCCTCCTCCTCACTCTAAACAACTCCCCTCAATTCTCTTTTTCTTACCTCATCCCATTACTCCTTCGATTTTCCTGGATAGATCTCCCCTCTCCATATCTTTCCAGGATTTCACCTCCGATGATGCCTTTAACTCCCTTGATAGATTCCCTCATCCAAATCTACCTAAAATCTCTTTCAACAACACCATAATCATTTCTATTTTCAAAGAAATTTAGTATTTAAATTTCTATTTCAAGATGTGAAAAACAAATGGAACTTACCCTTGTTCGCAGCGACGGCGTTGAGTCGATCAACTTTTTCTTCCCAAGCTGGCTCTCCTGCAGCTTGAACCGTTTGTAAATCCCCCTTTGTTTTCACCAGGCGAGTTCCCAATTTTTTTCTTCCTTTCTCTGCAACTCAATGCCCCCCTTTTATGGTGAAGGGAAAAATGATCAGTGCCTTGGAATGTTACACTCAATTTGGGCCGTCTATCTCATTTTCCTCTCTAGAACCGTTCCTTGCGCCACCTCAGGTCCATATGGCAAAATCTGGACCATTCCTGCCTAAAATTGCAGGCTCTGACGTAGCCTGTACACTGGTCTGCCAGTGATTGGTCCATTTTACCTTTCTTTGGCTGACCTGTGCAAAATCCTGAAATTTGCATTTTTGCCCATATTTGCACTGGCTTTTTCGTTCATTTCCCTCACATAAGAGTTTATTAATTCAGTGGGCATATATGAACAATGAATAATTCTTCTTTTTTTCATCTATATATATGTATTTATATTTTTCTCAATTTATAAATTCCTAATACACTACCTTGAATCCCAGGGTTATAAGATTTTTCCCCTCGTTACAACATATTCCCCTAAAAGAAAATTTGTCCCCAAATTTGGTACATTATCATATTTGTTCAAACAGTTGAGGGTGGTTCATCTTCATCATATCTTCTCGTTCCCAAGTTGCCCCTTCTTTGGGGTGATGTTGCCATAAGACTTTCACCATGGGTATGGTTCGATTTCTCAGCATCTTCTCCTGTCTTTCGAGTATACAAACTGGTCTTTCTTCGTACGTCGTGTCCTTCTATAGGGATAGTGTCTCATGTTGTATGATGTGGGACAGATCCGGGTGGTATCTGCGTAACATCGATACATGAAAAACATTGTGTATGCTTGAGTACTCTGGCGGCAGTGCTAGCCTGTAGGCTGCTACGCCCACCCTTGTCAATACCTCGAAGGGCCCTATAAACCGAGGGCCCAACTTCTCTTTCTTCTCAAACCTCAATAAACCTTTCATTGGGGACATCTTGAGGAATACATGATCCCCGGTTTCAAATCTTAGATCTCTTCTTCTGTTATCTGCATAGTTTTTCTGTTTGCATTGTGTTGTCTGGAGATTTTTCTCGATTATAGTTACCTTTGTGGTGGTCTTTTCCACTAGTTCCAATCCGATTAGTCTCCTTTCTCCAACCTCCTCCAAGTATATTGGCGATTTGCAAGATCTCCCGCAAAGGGCTTCATATGGGACCATGCCTATGCTGGCGTGATAACTATTGTTATATGAGAATTCCATCAGAAGCAATAATTCATCCCAATTTCCACCGAAATCAAGTACACAAATTCGTAGCATATCTTCTAGTGTCTGAATAGTTCTTTCTCTCTATCCATCTATTTGTGGGTGAAAGGCTATACTAAAATTCAGGTTTGTGCCGATTGCCTGCTGAAAGCTTCCTCATAATCTGGAGGTAATCTAAGGTCTCTGTTAGATACGATGGATACAAGAATTCCATGTATGCGGAGCACTTCCTTCACGTAAAGCCTGCCTAACTTGTCCACATAGTCCGAGCTCCTTGTTGCCAAAAAGTGAGCAGATTTTGGTCAACGGTCTACCACAACCAGATAGTATCATGATTTGATCGTGTCCTTGGTAACCACTACAAAATCCATAGATATGTGTTCTCATTTCCTTTTGGACCGGAGAGTGAACATCCCCCTACCTTTGATGTCACCTTTACTGTGACATGTGA
>NW_019014666.1:1620988-1636935 GCF_000150535.2 Carica papaya | reverse complement strand
GTAAGAGAGAGAGAGAGAGAGAGAATATTATAAGAAGCTATCTCACCTTTGAGATCCGACATTCGGGAATAATGATTTATAAGTTTGCTAAAAAAATTTAATAGTTGTGTGATGCAATCAAATGCGAATTCCTTTCTTATTTGAGATATCCAAAAAATTATTAGGCATAGCTTCTAGGTATATCCTAAATCCTTAAGTAATCAGATTATCTTTTATTGATCCTACACTGAAGTATAGACTTGCATAAGAAGACCCTTACAATAAATTCACACAGCATATAAAATCAAATGTTCTGCTATGTGAACATTGAGGACGAAAAAAATACAAGAGGAAGAAAAAAAGAGAAACACTTACCAAAGATGGGGCTTGGGTAATATTTGTGGTTGGTTGGGCGCCAATTCCAAAAGAATTTAAAACAGCCCCAATAACCTGTGCAAGCCATGCATGCAAAACATGAAGAATTTTACATTACATACATTTTTTCAGTTTCCATCATCATCCACAAGCAGAATTAGAACCAAAAATAGTACAAAAGATAAAGCTCACGAGAACCATGACATAAAGAGTGAATGACCCACCCTTGTAACATCTGGAACAATTCCTTCACCTTGGTCCCCAACATTAAATGTGCCGAGAACAACGCTGTGTGAAATTTGCCCAACACGATTACGAACAGCACCAGTAGCATTATCATTTCCTGCTAATTTTTTTTAAAAAAATCAATACTTGGTCCCTTTAGGAGTAATAAATGTTACTTCTCAAAATATGTTCAGAACTTGAAACACTACATAGGCAATCTATATTAAGAACCAACCTCGATTGCCGTTACTCCCATTTTCTCCAGAGCCTGTGTTGGGTGAAGGCTGCGATTGACTTGGCTGCCTCTCAACTAAATGCAATGTATGCCCACTCTCCACATCTATAGATGGTTAAGAGTTTTGCGGCATAAAAATAAAATATAGAAACAGGACATATGACAAGTCACCACGAAACAAGAAATGGACAAGAGAAAAATAACTAGGTCATTTTCTATGGAATGAGCTGCATATCCACCAAAAGAAACCAGATTAAGGCAGCCAATTCAGTCCAGCCAATGATTCAAATATTTAAGATTTAATATTCAATTTACTAATATGGGACAGGTATAAGTAACACACTCTTTTAGATAAGAGCTATTTACTGATACTACAAAATTCTTCACAGCAAAACTTGCAAAGGAGTCATGTCAATGGGTCCTACCATGCCTTGTGTTTTCTTTTAAATTTTCATGGGCCAACCAAGTTTGCCTGCATGAATAAATGCATATCAAACTGCAAATAGATGTCTGGGGAATGACAAACTGAAGAGTTTCAAGTATGTGACACTCTTACAGCCAATACTATGTTTCAGATAATAGCCATAGATCACCGATATTATGCCATATTATATGTTTTCTCTAACCAATATCACATTCTTTAGTGCAAAACACAAATAGTAACATTTAGATTACCGTTTCTAAACAGTAACTAGTACAGATAAACAAAATGCAAAATCACTAAAGTCCTAATTAGTAGAAAGATAGGATACGGTATTCAGAAAGTGGCTGATCATCCTTTAAGACCTTTCCGCGGAAAATCAGCCGCTGTTGACTGACTGGGATGCCAATTTTGCTGGCTATTTTCTCCTTGAACAATGAAACTGGAATCTGCAATTATTTTGAATACCAAAAAATATCAGATATAATCAGGTTAGCACAATTTTCAGCCAAAACAGTAGAGATTTTTTTTAAATTCCACATGAAACTGCACCAATGGCTCAGCTTAAAACAATTTGTTGAATCCACCATTGCTGATCTCTCATTGTTACCACATAAATCAACAATGACATATAAATGAAATGCAAATATCAGTGAATAAAAAAAATAAATGAACAAGGAAATGGATTAATAGAGTGACCAAAAGCAAATAACAAATATTATTACAGAATATTACTGCTTACATTTTTTTCTACTTGAAAGCTATAAATCTGTGAATCCAGAGTCTTGATATTGAGCTCAACAACTGAATTGGAACTCTCTCCAGAACGATTGCAGCTGCTAGAACCTTCATCATGGCACGTGTCCCCCATGATGTTTTAATGACACCAAAACCTAGAAACAAAGAACAAGATCAAAGTAATAGAAACTGCTCAGATACATATGTTAGCAACGAGTATGTTAGGACAAAAGGGGGGTAAACACCATATATCTAATTTGAATTAAAAGTTACTTCCATATGCTTGTATATGAGATAAGAAATATTCCAGTTACTAACAGGCTTTTTTGGTATATGAAATTATTTTCTCTTTTTTATTCTCCAAACACATATACATCCATAATAAAAACATATACTGGTGAGTGTAAGTAGTATTCAAGTATAAATAAAAAGAATTTTCGGAAAGGATCAAAATCTTTGGGTTCTTTTCAAACTCTTTCTACATTTTTATCATGATTTTTTTAACACTATTTTCATTTTCAATTTGAACACATGTTTTACATATAACATAAGCTATATGACCAGACAAAATTCCATTTAGATAAAGATTGGAGAAAATGAAAAATGGTGTTTAAATAATGCAATGCTTCCACCTGAAAATTTATTTACCTATCAAATGTAAGAGCAATTTTTCTGAAGGAAAGTCAAAACTTTTTCATGAACAAACAAGGTCAAACTACAGCCAAATAAGAGAGGCTGTAAAGATTGTAAATCTTATGATTTAAACCATCAAATTATCATTCTACTACATGTAGCTTGTCTTACCCACTTTAAACAGTATGCATCCAAACCCCCCCCCCCCCCCCCTCTCTTCTCATTCTCTTTCCCCCCAAACCGGTCCCCCCAAAAGAAAACCATGATTCCAGAAAGAAATAATCTTGCATTATATTATCAAAACATGGAATCAGCTGAAAGCCAATACATCAGCATTAAAACTTTCATTTTCCTCAAAAGACATCCCCACAAGTACCATTTTCACGAAAGTAACTAAGGTTGCAGACTGCTTCTAGTTTGATTGAACAAATGCCTCTATCCCCACAGCCAAATCTCCTGTTCAAATGTTATTCATTGTTCAGAGAGCCCCTGATCTTGGGGATTTCCTTTCTTCTTTTTCCCCAAAAGTGCATATATAAACAAAACCAAAAAATGTGAGCGCCAAATCACCACATGTAATGTACAAAATCAAATGTAGAAATGGACACTAACGCCCATCCCAACAACTTCAAAGGGAACCAAACGGCTGCTAATCAGGGAAAACACTAACACGCACCCTAATAAAATAATACCCAATACTGATCTTCTATTCATGAGAAAAAAAAAACAGATTTATCCTCCGATTAGAAGGCTTAAATAATCAAACAAGGTCCAGAATCAAGATTGACAACTCTTAGTCAAAGGGTAACAAATTCAGATACACGATACTGATCAACAAAAAGAAAAGGAAAACAAGTTTCATTTGGGCTTTTAGGCATGATTGATAACCAGTTAAATGGAAAATACAAAAGAAACGAAAGCTTCCGGTGCAAAAACCTGGAATCGCAGAGAGAAGATTTAAGGCACAGAGCGGCTTCGACCTTCGATTTGATCGCTGCACAGTGAAAAATGGTAAAGAAAATATATGGAAAAAGAGTGTACGGAGCGTGTAAATAGGTCTGCTTGGATTCGCGCAGGGTTCGAGCGGATCAAGTAGCTGTTTTGTGATATGTATTCTACAATGCCGGAGAAGAATCTAGATGCAGTATGCCTTGCGTTATTTGCTCAGGAAGGAAATCCCTGCAGCGGCATCGTTTTGACGCTAAGTCGTGCTTCTCCCTTCTTTTCATATCTCTGCAGCGACGTCGTTTTGACGCTAAGTCGTGCTTCTCCCTTCTTTTCATATCCCTGCAGCGACGTCGTTTTGACGCTAAGTCGTGCTTCTCCCTTCTTTTCATATCCCTGCAGCGACGTCGTTTTGACGCCCAGTCGTGCTTTTCCCTTCTTTTTATTTTCGCAGGAAGGAAATCCCTGCAGCGACGTCGTTTTGACGCTAAGTCGTGCTTCTCCCTTCTTTATATTTGGTCCCAACTCATTTAATTCTCATTAAATTTTCAATTTTAATTATTTGATATGAAAAAAATTAATTATAACATTTACATTAATATATAAATAAACTAACTTCACTTTTGCATTCGATTCTACAACTATAAAATTTGTGTTTCACTTATCCACGAATGAATTACAAAAATTTAAATTATAACTTGACGTAAAATTAAAAAAGTAAAACTTTAAAATATTTTAAAGTTAATGATAATTATTCTATTAATCGATAGTAATAAACATATATCACTTATAGTATTCCATCAATCAATAAATAATTATTAATTTTATAATATTTTTAAACTATATATAAATTACAACACGAGATATATGAATCATTTTAAATATGAGTTATAATTTTAGATGATTGAAATATTTTTCGAATATTTAGAATGATCGTTGTTTGTTTACTAATTATTTTTTTTTTATACAAGACAAATAAATATCTATTTTGACAGAGTTCACTTAATTTCTGACTCAAATTTTTAACCTCTTCTTTTAAAGATAATAACTCCATATATAGTATTTTGTAATGATTAAGATTTAATTACTTTAATATCCTTATATAACTTAAGGTGTGTTTAGCATAATTTTATATTTAATTGTGAGTTATAAAAGTGTTGATAAAATAATTATTAAGTAAAATCACTTTTAATAAAAAATTATTACGTGTTTAATAGAAATAGCTGTATAAAAATTGTTATTTTAAAAATTATAATTTTTTATTTGATTAAACTAGTCGTTGAAAGTAAAATTATAAAAAATTATGTAAGAAAGTAAGTCAAAGTAGAATGTGTACGTTTAGGTAAACTAACTGTATAATGCAATAATGTGAAATTAATCAAAAATTATTATTTTAGGATCTTTGATTATATTATTACAATATAAGTTTCCTTTTTCATAATCATCTTAACCTTTTTCCTAATTTTACTTTTTTTTTTTTTTCTTTTCGACACTTTTTCTATTTAATTGCTATAGTTCAATATTTATAAATTTTCAAATACTTATTATTTCACGTACGTCGATACTAAATATGTAAAGATTATATAAATTTACATTCGATTAGTTTCATTTTATATTTACAGTATATATTTAATTTTGAAGTCTGATAAGTTATTTCTACTCATCAAATAACTTTTAGTAACCAGTATCAACTTGATCTTCATATTCACTTTCAATATTAACCATTCGTGCAATGATTATCTAAAATTACATATAAGCATTTTTAATTGCTATATATAATTTTATCACTCGATAATAATACACACAAAAAAAAATTTGTATACTTAATTAAAATGAATAAAGAAAATATTATGATGATAATTTTTGTACCCCAAATGTGGCAAATAAGATATTTATCATATTATTTTAAGTCGTCAATTATAACAAGAAAGAGAATTCAACATGTGAAACCCACGTGGTTTATTTCAAACTCTTAAACATGTGCTAATTGTAATAGTTCTATCAACTTTTCTCCATCCAAAGCACACATCGAATACACTTTCCTTCAATAAGCAAATCAAATGCTTTGTTGATATCTTCAAATTTCATCTCGTGTGTAACGAACTTGTCAAGTTGTAACTCCTAAAATAACCACCAAAATATAATTAATACATATTTATATAGATAATCGTCATCACAACGTATCATTCAGTTAATTACTCTCACTATTTAATTTAAATTAAAAATAATTTGTCACTATATTAATAATATATATTATAATTAGTACATAATAAATCTTTTAATGTTTAAAGTTTATATACATATTGCAGTGTCGATTTTGTAACTGACAATTCTTTAAAAAAATTAAAAATAATAGTAAATTTTAGTAATATTATTTTTTATATTTTTTAAAAATTATTTTTATTATTTTTTAAGTGTCAACTTCAAATACTAACATACATACTTTTATGTATAAACATATGTGTAGTGTAAAGGAAAAAAATAGAATATCTTTGTATACTGAATAAATCTAAATTTGTTAGTTAATGAAGATATGTTATTTTATCAACGAGAGAAAACAAAAATAAATAAAAAACTCAAGAATTGAAAAAAAAAATTACCTTATTTACATAACGGTTTAGAAGAATAGGAATATCATATTTAGGTTTAAGACCTCCAAATAAAGATCCTGTTAAGGTTTTCCCATAATGAAGAACATCATAAGAGCTTAAGCTTAACTGTGACCCGGGTTTATCCACACCCACTACAATTGTCTTTCCCCAACCCTGAATCATAAAAATTTATGATAAACAACTGTCATTATTTTACTTAAAACATCACATATACACTTAAATATAGATACGATGATCTTATTAACTATTCAATCGGATAGAAAGTTGAATAAGCTAGAAGATCAGTAATGTAAAGAAAATAAAAAATGATAAACAGAGAAAAAAAAAATTGAACATGTTATACCACATGCTTACATGACAATTATCATTATCCAATAGTTGAAAATTTTACAACTCACCCAAATATTACAATTATTCTTAATATTTCACAAGAGAAAACACACTTTATTGACTACTTTGAATTTTAAGACTAATTAAGATTATACCTGTTAATTTGAAAAAATTACAATTGTATCTCTCTATTCCGAATTGAAAGCAAGATTTGACTCTAAGGCCTAAGACCACGTGTTGGATTTGTTATTCATTTGTTCTTTAATCATCAAAATAAGATAAGAGAAATTTCAATTACCTCTTTTGGTTTTTTTCTCCCTTTACATTCTTTCTTATGTTTCTAGTCTAACTCTCAACTATGACACAAAGAGAATTTTAATTGCCCATTTCACAACGCAAACACTAATTATATCACGAGTTAGACTTAAGAAAATTTATCTTTTAAGGAAGTAATTAAAATTAATTTCACGTTAGTTACTCGTAGTTGTTTGTATTCCACAATCTTATCTTAAAAGATCGGGAGTGCTACACGACTATAAATTCATCTTCTAATAACATGCATCGTGTAAATTGATTCAACCCGCATCCTAATATGTCTAAGATAGATGAATCCAGCATTATTTATGATACCCATATGCACACAAAGAATGCATTAGATAGACCTTTCTGGAGCAAGCAAATGCTTCATGTACCAAAGATGCCAAGCCAACACATTCAAAGCAATAATCTGCACCTTGACCACCAGTCATCTCCATGATCACCTACTCAAGTCAACAAACCAAAACCAAAAATTCTTTTCAATCATACAATTTTTTTTTTTTAATCACTTAATGACATACAATTTAATGCCAATATAACAGTAGAGAAAAAACCTCTTTCACAGACTTATCTCTACAATCACTAGCATTGATAAATTCTGTAACCCCAAATATTTTTCCTGCAGGAAGTGAAAGATGAAGAATGTCAGCAAAATTGAGCAGTAGATATCATCAAGACCAAAAAAAAAACAAAGAAAAAAAAAAAGTCACAAAGAGAAAACGAAGTCAAGTCACCAGTTTCAAATTTTTCTGGATTTACATCAACACCTATTATTCTCGTAGCACCAGATAAACGTGCTCCTTCTGCAACCTGAAAAACTCTCTCACAACATAAAAAGCATTTCAATATATCACGATGAATATGAATTTTTGGAAAGAAATTAGTACGATACAATACCGCTAATCCAATTGACCCTAATCCAAAAATAACAACAGTTGATCCTGCCTCAACATCTGCTGTTCTCAGAGCCGCACCAACCCCTATATCATCTCAAATTTTACACACATATATATGTATATGTACATATTTATTTATCAGTACTTACTAGTAAATTATATAAAATTTTTAGAGATGATAAACTTAATGGTTTACCAGTAGAAACTCCACAACTAAGAAGACATGCTCTGTTTGGAGGGATGGTGGGATCAATCTTTACGACGTGAGTTTTGTCTACCACAGTATACTCACTAAAACTCGACACATTGAGAAAGTGAAACAAAACATCTCCTTCGAGATCTGTAAACCTAGTGGAGTCGTATCTAGGCATCCAAGGAGACACTTCAAAAGGGAATTTAGAACAAAGATTACTTTTCTTTGACGTGCAATCTTCACATTCTCCACAATCAGAGATGAATATTGGAATGACAGTATCTCCCTCTGCCACTTCATCTACGTTGTCTCCCACACTCTCCACAACCCTGAAACATATTTAACCCTCAAGTAACGAAGAATAACACTAACAATTATATCACTAATTATAACATAATTACAACATCTATTGGGGAGTATACCAGTAAGCTCGAGACAAAAGAAAACTCCACCAGGAAGAAGATAAAAATAACAATTGCCTTGATTCAAATCCTACAGATATGCATACTGCAGGCATGCAGGACTATTTAATAATTTAATTAATATTTAATTTGTCATTTCATACTGTAAACAGATCTGTCATATATATATATATATATATATAGAGAGAGAGAGAGAGAGAGAGAGAGAGAGAGAGAGAGAGAGGGAGAGAAAAGGATAGACGAACTACATTAAATTGAAAGAAAAAATCAAGATGGGTCTTTATCTTAATGGCGTCAGGCGATTCTTGGAGGGATTCTTCAGCAAATCCATTAATGAAAACGAGATTGTTGTAGAAAATAAATTTTAACATTAATATCTTGCCCTCTTTGTTCATATCTTGCAAGGTGTATCACTTGGAATGCTTTAAAAAAAAAAAAATTAATATTTTCATTAAATAAACACATTAAATCGAAATAAATATATTACCAATAATTGCAACGATTATAAAATTACAAAGTATTTAATATTATTTAAATAATTATGATAATTATTTAAAATTTAGTACTGATTATAGAACATAATTAAGTAAATTAAATAGTATTAATAATTTTTAATAACAAGTTTTGTTTGAGAATACGTTTTAACAATTTAGAACACATGTAGCGGAAAAGAAGAATGGAAGGGACTGGCTTTTACCCGATAGCTTCATGGCCCAGAATTCGTGGAAAGTAAGCAGGAGGAACCTGCAAATCATGGATCCCGCAGAAAATAATAACTCTTCAATCCAGATCATACAACTCATTCTCTCTCTCTCTCTCTCTCTATATATATATATATGTATATGTAATATATGCACGTATATAAACAGATAAAGAAATAATGAAGAGATAAAAAGAGAGAGAGAAGACCGTCAGTTTCCAAAAGGTGAGATCGCTGTGGCAGAGAGTGGTGCAGATGATCCGGAGGCGAACCTCATGAGGACTCGGCGGAGCCACGATGATTTCCTCGATGACCAGAGGCTCCCCTGCTTTGCGACAAACGGCGGCTACAGTTTGTTCACGGCGAAATGAAAATTAAACTTGGTCAAATTCCATGGCTCTGGATTCAAGAGGTAAAAAACGAGAGAGAGCATTTTTGAGATAAATCGACGGGATAAGGTGAACTTACCTTTACATCGAATGGGTTTGCCTGCGGTTTTGCTTGAGAGATTGCCGGAATCCATGACGAAAGAAGACGGGAAATGAATCTAGATTAATCGAAGAATATTACTAGAAGCCAAGAACGACTGAAAGCAGGTGAGGGCGTAAGAGGGGAGTGGAGAGGGGGTCCATATATATATATATATATATATATATATGGTACACCAAACAGCAAAGCTGTCAAACATTACTCTGCTTATATTTATCCGGATATGGTACTAAAATAAGCATCGGTGATGGCCGGGCCGATCCGCGAGCCCCCGAGAAATTAATCTTATGATTTTGTTTGCTTCAGCCCACTTGAGGATGCCTACAAAATGGATCAACTGCCATAAACGTTGTTAATTCAAATAAAATAACCATTTTATCTTGTCCTTGTTTAAGAAAAAAATCAAGTAAATTCTTAATAACTAAGATTTGAAGCAGTCTGAGTACTACTGTGTGGCTCGTTAACTTACAAAAGCAAATCTGAAGATGATCTTCGGACACCGAGCTGCAGTATTAATGGAAACCTACAAAAAGAGAAGGAGGCAATTACAGAAGTCTCCGTAGCAATTGCTTTTAAACCTTCACCTTCACCTTCTCCACCTGCAGCGAGCGAGATTCTCTGAGCACATTGGACGAGATCTTCGTGTTGCGCCTTTGTTATAATATTAATTAATTTTTGTTTTTTTTTTTTGGATGAAAAATTATAAAAAATTTATTCTTATCAACCATTTGTTACTTTCTACATATCTTAATAAAGATATGAGTTTAAATATTAAACTATTATGTTTTATTTGTGCTTATCAGGAGAATTTATTATTTTTAATTTCAATAAAATGTATGAATTTATATTAAGAAAAAAAATTAAAAAATAAATCACATATATTTATGCTTATTCTTGCAGCATAATATTTTTATATCATTTTTGTTTGATTTTAGAACTTTTATTTATTTATTTTTTTACAACGATTTTCTTGAGTTGAGGTGCTAAAGAATATCGACCGAATGTTGTCGGTCCGGTACCCTACACAATCGTTAATTGGCTCGAGCTTGATTTACCTCGAACCCTTTGTTTGGATTCGTGTTATTTTTGATTGAACGGTTATGTCTAACACCTTGATGAAGGCTAGAATGAGCTATAAAGTTAGCTTTAAAAATGTCAAGGAGGCAGAATTATGAAACTACACTTAAGAATCTAAGCTTGTGTTATATTCTTGGTGTTATCAGCTTGTGAAGTCTTTTTTCTGATAAGATCTTGAATCGATTCCTCATTTGCACTTCCCTTAATTGTGCTTATATGATTTTATTACCCAAATTTACCATTTTAGAAATTATCATATATTTATAACAAATATAGGTTTCTACAAATGCTTTAATCTGCTCATTTGGGTAAATAATCCGCAGCATTGCCAGTATTCTGATTCCTTAATTACTTTGCATTTATCTGGTTAGATTACACCGTATTAACTGCTTGTACAAAGGTTGTCTAGGTTCAGTCCAGGTATGGGAAAAGCTGGAACTGTAGCGTAATCTATACAACGCGATATCAACTTATTAATCAACTATATTAAGATGATTAATGTGAAGGCATTTATTACAAACAGATATATACGTATGAATTAAGAAAATAGTATTCGGTAATAACAAAAAACCCATAATTGGTTGATTCCCAATGCACTCAGACTCTTCTGACTAGAAAAGAAACCGTGCATCTATAGATTCTGGGACGATCTTGTTTATCTTCCACCACTCACGCTGATCAAATCCATCTCTACATAATATATTAACAGCTTCGGTATACCTGGTTTTCATCATGGACCCGAGGGAAACATCAGGGAAGCCGATACGATGCAAAGGTATGGTCTGGTCTGAATTTGTTGCCTCGTAGGTTTATTGATTTTAAAAGGTCAAAACTTTGGCTTTCCGACTACATGCAGCTGCGGTTTGTCGGGAAGCAAGGGAGCCTCTGGTCATAGAGGACATCGTGGTGGCTCCACCAAGTCCTCGTGAGGTCCGGATTCGGATCATCTGCACCGCTCTCTGCCACACCGATCTTACCTTTTGGAAGTTGACGGTCCTCTTTCCATCTCTTTCTCTTTTCTTCTTCTTTGAAAAAGAATAATTTTATATCTATTATGTACAGTGTATTGTTATGGACTTAAAAGAGTTGCTTTTGTTCGTTTGCTTCTTGTCTGTGTGATACCCGGTTGAAGATTCCTCCTGCTTGCTTTCCAAGAATTCTGGGCCACGAAGCTATCGGGCGAGCAACTTTAACATTACTATATTATAGTAGATATTTAAACATTCAAAAAAAGAAAACTCTTCACTAAAAAATCTAATGTTAGAGACAAGAAATGAGTGTTAATGGGAGATGATAAGTGTGATATTTGCCTTGAACCCTCCATTATCGTGGTCCACCATAAAATTTTGTTATAATGTTCTTTAGTGTCTTAGAAAACACCTTAGGCGTTTTCTCTTTTTAAGTTCCTCAATTTGGTACTCTCTACGTCGGTCTTCTATAATTTTTTTCTTAACAAATTAAATGATGTATAAATTATTAGTTAAAATAATAAGATTTTGCACTCGTACTTGTCTTATGTTCATCGTGTATTCTCAAATAAACTTGGAATTTTCAATATCATTATTAATATTATTTCTCCATTAGTCTAACATCAACGTACTTGAATTTACTATGAATTAAATGTGTTGTAGGGTTGTGGACAGTGTTGGAGACCATGTAAATGAGGTGGCTGAAGGAGATACTGTTATCCCAGTATTCATATCTGCTTGTGGAGGATGTGAAAACTGCATATTAAAGAAAAACAATGTTTGTCTTTAAATTCCCATTTAGAATTTCTCCTTGGATGCCTGGATATGAATCTTGTAGGTTTACAGACCTCAAAGGAGAGACTTTGTTTCACTTCCTTAATGTATCAAGTTTTTAGTGAATATACTGTAACAGATAAAACCCAGATAGTGAAGATGTAATTCCTCCAAGCTTAGCATATCTTTTCAGTTGTGGGGTTTCAAGAGGTACTGACATTTAATATTATCATCTTCTGAAAGTCTGCTTAAGTAAACAAAAAACTACGACTAAATTTATATATGTATAATAGGGGTAGGTGCAGCTTGGAAAGCAGCAAAGGCGAAGGCGGGATCAACTGTGGTTATATTCGGGCTCGGGTCAATTGGACTAGCGGTATTGTCTAGCAAAATTTTCTTTTTGAACAATTACAAACAATTCATGTATATATTTCTTCAAAATTCCACACTTGCATGTGATACGATAAAAAAAGTTTTACGTTATGAGAGGTAATTTCTAGGTTGCAAAGGGAGCACGACTACGTGGTGCTACGAGGTTTACAGGCGTTGATATGAATCCAGAAAAACACGAAATTGGTGAGTTAATGTTTTCAAGAAGTAATGGCCGACATGGGTTTTATGATTTCTACGCTGATGTGTTTGATTTCTGAACCATGTAGGAAAAAAGTTTGGGATTACAGAATTTGTGAATGCTAAAGATTGTGGGGATAAGCCACTGAAAGAGGTTTTATATGATAAATATTAAAGTTATATCCATATACATCATAAAAGATAGAAATTTTTGTAATGGTAAAAACAAGTTTAAAGAACTAACTAGCTTGTTTAATGTGGTTGAATAGGTAATCTTGGATATGACTGGTGATCGTGGTGCAGACTGCTGCTTTACCTTGGTGCACGAAGCATATGCTTGCTGCAAAAAGGTTTTTTTTACTTCTCTGAATTTGCTGGTGTGTTATATTACTCTTACTTCAATGATATTTTAGGCTATAACTGTGATTATATATGAAAATTACATACGTTTCCCAAAATTTTATACAGCACTTTATATGCATATTGGTGGCACGAACTTACATATACATGTCATGGTAAGGTTTATAAGCATGTATAGTTAAAGCTTTGAAGGTAAAACACTGTATAATGCTGAGGCAACAGTTAAATGCATGAAACTAACTTTACATAATTGCTAATCCATAAATTTTCAATTCTACAGGATGACTAGCTGGTGATATCATGATGTTTATTTCCTTGTATTCTGTGATTTGTTCATGATAAACTTGCAAGTATATGTATATGCTTAAAATAATATATTTATATGAGATATTTATTGAAATTTATTTATTTTTGGGTATTATATGATTTGTTCATAATACGCTTGTTAGTATATGTGTTTGTATAAAATAACATATTTATATGAGATATTTATTGAAAATTTTCTAGTTTAAATATAAATAACATATATTTTATTAGAATTGAAAGAAATTTAATCTTAACGTCTAAAAATTGATTTAAAAATATTCTAACTATTAATAGTAAGAATATTTTTAATAATTATCTTAAAATTTTTGTAATTCAAGATTGTTGAAAGACAATTGTAGTAGGTGTAGATAAATCGGGGTCACAATTGATCTTAAACTTTTACGAACTTATACGGGATGGAAAAAAACTAATTAGGTCTTTGTTTGGAGGTATCAAAGTTAAATACGATATTCACATTCTTCTAAATCGTTATTTGAATAAGGTAACGTTTTAGTTTCTTTTTTTTTTTATTGAAAACATTTTGGTGTCTTCTTTATATATAAATATATACCAGTATAGAAAAAAATATATATTAAGAAATTCTTTTATATTCTAAATGTAGCGTATGTTTTAGAATAGTCTTATGATGCTACTTTATACGTACTAATTTCTTCGATTTCAATTCAATTAATTATCTAACATATGTAATTATTTGTTGATATGATTTTTGGTAATTCTTTTAGGAATTTGAACTTGAAAATTTCATTACACGTGAGATGAAATTCGAAGATATCAACAAAGCCTTTGATTTGCTTAGTGAAGGAAAGTGCACTCGTTGTGTTCTATGGAAGGAAAAATTTGATGGGAAGTGGCCGACTCAAACATAACTATTGGTATTTATTTATACACTTATTATATCACATAATTATGTTTTTACATTAATTTGATGGAATTGATGATGATTTTATTCAATAAAAATAATTCTCTTGTAAAGAAGTTGATACGATACTCTATTTTTATTGTTGTAAAGTCAATTTTTTTAGAAGTTATTTAAAAAATTTAGAGTAAATTAATGAATTAATCATTAAAATTTGACATTTATTATAATTTGATATTTAATATTTTTTTTATTATAATTTGATCATTTAAATTTTTTATTTGGGATTCGATAAATTTGACATTTATTGTTAATTAGGATAATTTCCTCTAATTATTTGGCTAATATGAGAAACCAAAGCCTTTGTTAACCTTAAAAAATTTAAATTGAAGATAAAAATGTAGTTAGACACTTCTATTAATATGGTTACACTAATTTTGTTCGTATAGAATTTTGTACATAATATATGATTATGATTGATGATATTAGGACTCTTCTTTATAGAAAATAAGATATCAATATGTAATATATCTATAGGAAAGAAAATTCTTGCATGACCCTTTGAAGCAATGTATTCACATTTTACGGGATAAGTCAATTCGTTTACATAAAGAGTTTTACATCTACCTTCATTTGGAGACATTGACTTAAATACGAGTAATAGGCCATTTTTTTCCCTTTGTAGGTGAAGGGAAAAAAAAGAAAGAAAGAATTTGACTTTATTTCATGACTTAATTGAATTCGTATACTCATATGCTTTCCATCTTATCACGAGTGGTAATGAGATTCCTGAAGTGTTGAATGTAATGTTGAGTTTTTGGTTTATTAATTTATAGACTAAGCAATAGTGTGGTTTTTAAAGCTACAAATCAATTTTGTCACTTTTTATAAATTGAATATGTAATAGAATAAAATCAATATGTCAAATGAGAGTCGATTAATAACTAATAAATTTTTAAATATATCTAAATATATAAGTCAATATAAATGATATATTTCTCGATATCATAAGATAAAGACTATTATATTATCCACCTGAAAACTAGCGGACAGTTATGATAACTTATGAGATTAAATTTGTAATAGTCTAAATAATGTGTCCAATGAGAACCAACTAACTATCAATAAATTTTCAAATATATTTAAATATATATCTCAATATAGATGATGTATTTCTCAATATTACAAGGCTAAGATTATTATATTATTCATCTACAGACTAGCAGCCACTTATGTTAGTTTATTGAGACTGAATTTATAATACTCTGAAATTAATGTATAAAATGACAGTCAACTAACCACCAATAAATTTTTAAATTCAAAAGGTCAAATTACTACATTATCCATATAGGAATCATTGATACTGAATTTATAAAACTCTAAATTAATGTATCAATGAGAGTCAACTATATACTAATAAATTTTCAATTCAAAAGGTCAAGATTACTATATTATCCATCTATGAACTAGCAGACATTATGATAATTTCTTGAGACTGAATTTA
>NW_019014666.1:1575297-1620848 GCF_000150535.2 Carica papaya | reverse complement strand
TTATGTATCAATGAGAATCAGTTTCTAAATTCAAAAGGTAAAGATTATTACATTATCTACCTATGATCTAGCAGACAATTATGATAATTTATTGAGACTGAATTTATAATACTCGAAAATTAAAGTATCAAATGAGAGTCAATTAAACACTAATAAATTTACAAATTCAAAACGTTAAGATTACTACAGTATACACCTAGGGACTAGCGGCCAATTATATTAGTTTATTAAGACTGAATATATAATACTTTAAAATCGATGTTTCAAATGAGAGTCAATTAACTACTAATAAATTTCTAAATTTAAAAGGTCAATATTACTATATTATCCACCTAAGGACTAGTAACCAGTTATGGTAATTTATTGAGACAAAATTTATAATACTATAAAATTAATGTACTAAATGAGAGTCAACTAACCACAATAAATTTCTAAATTCATAAGGTTAAAATTACTCTATTATTTATATGGGGATTAGTAAGCAGTTATGATGATTTTTTGAGACTGAATTTATAATACTCTAAAATTAATGTATCAAATAAAAGTTAACTAACCATCAGTAAATTTACAAATTCAAAAGGTTAAGATTACTACATTATCCACATAGGAACAGGTAGCCGGTTATGTTAATTTATTGAGACTGAATTTATAATACTCTAAAATTAATATATCAAATGAGAGTCAACTAACTACCAATAAATTTTCAAATTCAAAAAGTCAAAATTACAACGGTATTCACCTAGGGACTTACAGTGAGTTACAATCATTTATTGATACTGAATTTTTAAACTCAAAAAGTCAAGATTATTATATCATCTATTTAGGGACTGACATGAGTTTCATTATTTATTGATATTAAATTTATAATACTCTAAAATCGTGTATCAAATCAGAGTCAATTAACCACCAATAAATTTTTAAATTCAAAAAGTCAAAGATTACTACATTATCTATTTAAGAACAGTGAGTTACAATCATTTATTGATATTAAATTTATAATACTCTAAAATCAATGTATCAAATGAAATTTAATTGACCATTAATAAATTTTCGAATTCAAAAAGTCAAATGAGTTACGTTCATTTATTGATATTGAATTTATAATAGTCTAAAATCACCGCATCAAATGAAAATCAATTAATTACTAAGTAAATTTATCCACTAGGGACTGACAGAGAGTTATGATCATTTATTCATTATTCACCCTAGAATTAGCAGTCAATAAGTTTTCAAATTCAAAAGGCCAAGATTAAATACATTATTCACCCTAGAATTAGCAGTCATTTATGGTAGCTCATGAGGAAGCATATTTAGTTTAATTATAAATACTATGGCTCCTTTGTCTTTCACCGCCAACCCCCATCAACCATATTCATCATACTTTGTACTAGTGAGTTTTTTCATCTGCTTTCCTCATGGATTCTGGAAACAAAACCGCTGGGAAACCAATTCGATGCAGAGGTAATGATCTAAGTTTCATTAGTTTATTCTACTAGTTTCCTATTCTCTTTTTGATGATTTAATTTGAGAGGATTTATTTGTTCACTTTGCATGAACAAACTATAGCTGCCGTATGTCGCGAAGCAGGGACGCCTCTAATCATGGAGGAGATCATGGTAGCTCCGCCTAGTCCTCACGAGGTTCGGATCAAGATAATTTGCACCTCTCTTTGCTTGAGTGACATAAGCTTTTGGAGGATGAAGGTCTCGCTAAATCTCTTTCTCTAATATACATATATGGTTTGTCTATACATATATACGTAAGTCATATATATATATATAATCTGGACTGAAGAATTAACTTATCAATTTATATTTGTTTGCGCTTGTATTATGTGTTTAAAGGCCAGTTACTTTCCAACGATCTTCGGCCATGAAGCTATCGGGTGAGTTACATTGTCGTTTACATCCTTTTTTCTTTTTTGTGTTTAGTTTACATTATGTTTAAATATACACATATATATATATATAACAAAAATTAAAGTCTATCTTTGTCATTAAAAAAGTACGAATACATAATGAAGAAAATCTGATTTTCATATTTCTTTGTCTTGTTTAGTTATGCAGTATTTTTTCAATAATGATTTTTTACGTAAAAATTAAAGATTATCTATTATATGTTCTTTTTTTAATTCTCATAACTTTTTCATCAGAGGTTTCTCATATATATATATATATATATGTAATTCTTAAAGTGTTGGAAATAAAGCTTCCTTGATCATGTTTCAGGATTGTGGAGAGCGTTGGAGAATATGTAAATGAAGTGGTGGAAGGAGATACTGTTATCCCAGTATTTATACCAAATTGTGAGAATTGCATGGATTGTAAATCAGATAAAAGTAATCTTTGTTCAGGTGTTCCTTTCAAAACCACTCCTTGGATGCCTAGATATGAAACAAGTAGATTCTCAGATCTTGATGGACAACCTTTATTTCACTTCTCAAATGTGTCGAGTTTTAGCGAGTACACTGTTGTAGACATTGCCCATGTAACAAAGATTGACCCTGTTATCCCTCCAAATTTAGCATGTCTCCTTGGTTGTGGAGTTTCGACAGGTAAATCTATCAAAGATTTATATGTCAACATTACACTTACTTAGCTAGCTACTAAACTAGTAGTCAATAACCAATAAAATGTTGTGTTTCAGGGATTGGTGCTGCTTGGAAAACAGCAAAAGTGGAGGCAGGATCAACCATTGCTATATTTGGGTTAGGAGCAGTTGGACTAGCGGTATTCTCTTGCAATTCTTCTTTATTATTTAAATTGTTTTACTTCTTATTATGTACTTTCATGTGTAATATTATTGTGTATAAAATATGTAAATTACTTTCCTCTATGGTGGTATTTTAGGTTGCTGAGGGAGGACGACTCTGCGGTGCTACCAAAATAATAGGTGTCGATGTGAACCCAGAAAAATTTGAAGTTGGTCAGTTAACATATATATATATATATATATGTGCTCGAAATTACTTTTCTATTCCCCCAGACGTTAAAAAACACATGATACTTATTTTCGGTTGATTTTATATTTGTATTTCATGTAGGCAAAAAGTTTGGTATTACTGAATTTGTAAATCCAAAGGACTGTGGAGATAAGTCCGTAAGCCAGGTGAGTATTCCTCCTGCATTTCTCTTTATTTCTTGAATAGAGTATAACAAGATGGTTGAGAAATGTCTTAGTAAACATAATGTTTCAAATAACTTGTGATAAAGCATATAGTATAGACCTTCATGAATCAAATCACTAATAACCTTTCTCATTTCTTTTGTCGAGTACGTAGGTGATCCAAGAGATGACCGGTGGAGGTGCTGATTACTGTTTTGAATGCGTTGGTAGAGCATCGTTGGTGCAAGAAGCATATGCTAGTTCTAGAAAGGTCTCTCTCAGACTATCACTCTAGTTTTATTGTGTAACCTGGAAAATTTAATTCATGACTCGTATGAGAATGATTGTAATTCATCTGGTAAGCTAATAATAATCTATCATGTAATCTTTGTGGAAGATCAGGGTTGGGGAAAGACAATTATGGTGGGATTGGATAAGCCAGACTCGGAGTTGAAGTTCAACTCCATGGAGTTTCTTCAAAGCACAAAAACCATAACAGCATGTCTGTATGGAGGAATCAAAGCGAAATCAGATATTCCGGTTCTTATCAATCATTACTTGAACAAGGTAACATTCTTTCACTTGATCACTTTCTTTTATACATACATTAAATCCTATTGACAGTTTTTATGAAAATCATTTCAGGAACTGCATCTTGATGAGTTCGTTACACATGAGGTTAAGTTCGAAGAGATCAACAAAGCATTTGATTTGCTGCTTAAAGGCGAGTGCATCCGATGTGTAATTTGGATGGATAAATAAGCCCGAACACTATTTATTTGAATGTTGGATTGAAAAGAATGATGGTTTTATATTATTGGCAATAAAACAAGCTCCTTGCGTTTAATTGTCTACTTTATAGCTATGATATTTTGGATACACAAGATGTTTAAAAACTCATCCTTGCGGTTTCTAAAATGAGGCAAAATGTCTAAGCCAATAATCCCTGAAGGTAGTCTCTTTAGCCACTTACTATTTAATGGTTGTTAAGCCATACAATATAGTGTTATCTATTCTCTTCCGTAAATAAAAGTGAAAACCGCCATCACCAGTGCCACTAAAATCTGATTGCCTTGAAGCTCATGCACAATGAAAAACATGGTTTCTGTATTAAGTTACATATTGAGCTAGTATTCCAATATGTAGCACTGGGTATACCACTTTTCTTGAATGAACTGCATTTTGATATCTCGTTTTATATTATAAAAGTTTTACTCGAAGTGGAAAAGTCTCCAAAAATTTCAAATAAAATGTCAAGTTGAATTGACAAAAAACGTAGCAACAAGAGGCATGGCTGTGAGCGGATAATCTTAAAGAATAAGAATAAACAAGATTACATAAAACTAAAGAATTCAACATAGCTCAGGATAAGAAGAAGCTCGAAGCAAAAGATAGAAAAAAAAAAAGAAGAAAAGAAAGAGATGTTATTTCAATGGTGGAGGCCTGCGCATTTGTAGCTCGAAGAATAATAACAAAGAAGCAGCTATCTGAATCTCCATTGAAAGAACAAAGAGAAAACTCAGATATTATGTTTGAATTCTTGGAAGAGACAAAGGGTATTTTTGTTTTATGTTATATTGGCTTTGGTTTAATGGGTTTTATTCAATGGACATCTGTTAATGATACGAGGCTGTTTGAACTTTTAAGTGAAGAAACAAAGAGAAGAACTAGAATTACATTTGAATTTCTATGGAAGAGACAAAGGGGGCTTTGGTTTAATGGGCTATCTTATGAGATTTATAGTTTAATTCGTAAGTGAATGCAGATTCCAGCAGTATAAACATTCGTCTACAACAGTTGAATCCGTATATGTTTAGCTTAAGTAACTAATCTCATCTATGGTTAAAAATATTCGTTATTATAAGTTATTTTTATTGCAGTAACAATTTTCTTTTTTCAAAGAGTTATAACTCATGTTTGTTTATTGTCAATATCATCTATGACATTATCTAATGATTTGAATGTTCAAGTAAAGTTGAAAATTTTTGCACTCTTTTCCTAATAAAACAAGCTCCAAATGTAACTATGACACTGTGAAGGCACTGGATGTGCCAGTAAAGTATTTGATGGGAGAGGAGTTCGTTTTCTTGGATGAACCAAAGTGTCTAAGACGATAAAGCCCAGAAGTAGCCTCCTCCGTCACTTGCCATTCAATTGTTGCTAAGCCAAAAAATGTAGCGTTATCTAATCCCCATTTGAAATATAAGTCAAAATCATCATCGTCATAGACTGGAATCCAACGAAGATCTTGAAGCTTCTCTACCACCGCAAATGTTCCTTCTGTTAACAGATCGTATCTGGGATTAGCGCTCCAAAATGTAGCGCTTACTATGTCTCCTTTCTTGAACGAACCAGAACTCACATCTTGTTTGATGTCACCAAATTTTTTGCCCGGTGGAGGTGAGTCTCCAGAGGGTTCAGGTAAGAGGCTCAGTTGGACTGATGAAAGGTCGGGTGGCGAGATGCCTGTTTCAATGGTGGTTCCTTGTGCCATTGCTTTTGCTAGTTTACTAAATTCTTGAATGTATGCAGATAGTGTATGTGGTCCATAGAGTGTTGAAGCAGCCTGCAAAATTTATTGTGATTTTTAACTACCAACAGTTTAAAACTTCTTGTTTTTAATGGGGATTGTAGTATGATGCATGTTTTAATTACCTCGTATCTCTGTTGTGTGTATTCTTCAACAGTGGCTATATACTGTGAATAAGTGTTTGTAAGGCCAGCTATTACAACGCGAGTCTCATCATCAAATTCTCCTTCTCCATTACTGATCAGTGTCTGCTTAACTGCGTCCCTCAGTCTCCGACCAGCCATTGTTGTAAACTCTGCAAGTCTCAACAAACCCATTCTTTTAGAGCTTGGTAGTCACAAAAACATGCAACTAATGTTACATATTACTATCATGCATGGATTAACATTCTTCTGTGTATTGAGGATTTGATTTGTTAATGAACTGAGAAAATGAATTGTTTTTATGTATATAAGAAATTATCAGAATGGGAAATCAATTTATTATAAGGGAGAAAAGAAAGAAAACCTCCTGGGACACACAATATGATCAGTTTTCCCAGCCTCAGTATCTGGATTGGAAGAACTGCTGGCTGCATCAACATAGATTTCAGTTAGAAATTAAAAGATAATCTTGTTTTGGAGAAGTTTTTGTAGCATTCCTTACCGCCCATGCGTAAGGAACAAACATTTCGCCAGTGTCAAGCAAAACGGTCTTGGGCTTTTGGCAGTCCACTTGATATTGGCTGGGTTCTTTCAACAAGTCCCTCACTTTTCTCCATAGCTCATTGATCTTGAAGTCATATAAACGTATTAGTATTTTCAAAAAATTAAGCAAATGGGTCTACGAGGAATGAAATTTGGTATTCACCTCTGTGTCGCCTTGTTGAAACCCGAAGGCACCAGGCCCATCAGTAGTCCCGGCGGCGAAACCTGGACCAAGAGCTGCAGGACAAGTCTTGGCTTTGGTATTTCCATCTTTATCCACTTCAATATCGGTGAAGTTTAGATATACATGGCGAAAATCGATTTTGCCGCTCAATTCCTTAGTAGCAGAGTTGAATAAATCAACAGCCTTTTGAAATTGCCTCTCCCCAATGATTTTTGTGCTCAATATTTCATCTGGGTATCTGTCAAAAGAAAGATCATGATCCAATTAACGTAGCAAAACCCGTTATGTGTTTGACAAAAGTTCTGTGTGGAATGACTATAAATACCCAGGTCCTCGGCCAACGCAAAGCTGGTCATTGCCATGACAGGAAGAGTGATTAAAATCACAGGGTTTCCCGCTATCTGTGCAAAATGCTCCGAGCACATTTGGTGTTACATCTCCAACATTTGATTGGCAAAATGCTCCTACAAATCTTGACCCTTCGCCATTCTTTCTCACCTTAAAGCTTTGGCTTGTAGTTTTACCACACGGTTGTCCTCCTGTTGCTTTGATTGCTTTCGCTTTCTCTATCAACATTCCCATGTGTGATAGACACAATAAAATGAGTAGAGACTAAAATTTTATTAAGCTCCCAATTAACTCTGTTTCTGATCGATAACTAACCTTGAGCAGATGCGTCACCGACTGGTGGAGATGCAGAGTTGGTGATGGAAGCAAACCAGTCCTCGAAGAATCTAGCAGCTGCACCCTTATTGTCTCCACTGATAAGCTTGTTGTCTCTGCTCATGGAGGTCCCATGCGTTGCATACCAACTAAAAGCTCCTATACTCTTCTGGGTTGCACCATCGACAAATTTCAAAAGGGTCATTTCTTTATCCACATTGAATTTATATCTCGCTCTTTCTTCTGCTGGGTTAAGGAGATACGCACTGGGACTCCTGTTTATCCCCGCATTTTCCACATCCCCTGCAGATTACTATAACATGACAGCGCCAGAAAAACGAAGAAGAAACCCAATAGATATCGGAATTAAATCATACCTGAGTTGATGAAAACTGAACCGGGCTTGAGATTGTTATGAGCCTGAATAATACTCTGCTCAATAGCCGTCACAATTGCATCAAATGATTGTTTGACAAAGCCAAGAGAGGTTATAGAATAAACCAAGTACTGCAAGTAACCTCCAGGACCAGCATGAGTGTGGATGCCGCTTATAGCCACATTTTTCTCAGTATACAAATTCCCATACCTTCAATTAATTTTCAAATACAAGATTCCATAAACATGGCCTATTAATTTTTTTTTTTTTTTTCAAAAAAAACCCAAGTAATAATAAGATGAGTTAGCTAGTTCTGACTATTTATTTGTATTGTAGTTGTACCTTGATTTGAGTTTCTCAAGCACTTTAATTGTGACAAGCTGTGAAGCCATGCCAGCATCAAGGTTAACAAAAGCAAATCTAGGACCTTGGATGCCGTCGACCACAATGAAAGTCCTGGCTCTAAGCCGGAAATGGACACCGGCGGTGACCTGTTCCATATTGGCATAACCCATCATGTTTACCCCAGCGGCTGGACCAGTCATATCATAGCTTCCCAATCCAATCAAGTGCTCTCCATTTGTGAATCTTATAATCAGACCAACTATAAACCCAAAAGCTATAAGCACGCCACTTCTCCACATTTTTGCTTAGTCACACCATTTCATCTAGCCCATATAACATACATATATATATAGCATATATGGAGTTGGTTCATAGACTTAAAAAAGTAGATACTCATTGTTGGATTTTACTAGACAATGATTTCTTAGTATTTAGTGGTGAAGAGAATCGAAATTGCATTGTTGTGTAAAATATTTAAGAAAATATGAGAAGGATTTTTGTTGGGTTGCCAATGAGATGAGATATTCTTAGTTTGCTCCGCGAATGTGAAGGTTGACAAGGCGTGCTTTTATCGATTGGCATGTGTTATTATGTTGCTTAAGCGGCCAATCAAGCATATGCGATATTTACTTTATTATTATTATTTATTTTACGTAATTTTAAAGTTATCACATCCAATCATATATTATATGCTTAAGTGGCCAATTAAGTATATGCGATATTTACTTTATTATTATTATTATTATTTATTTCACGTAATTTTAAAATTATCACACCTAATTATATATTATATTAAAAAGATACTATTACACAATTTAAATTTTAATTTAATTAAATTTTTTGTTAATCACACTCATAAAGTTATTAGCGAATATATTTAATCATTAAAATATAAGTTTCTAATTAAATCATATTCAAATTTAATCTTGCAGAATATGTTTGAATCAGAATATGCAGAATATGTTATTAATTTTTTATTACGATAATTATTATTATTTAAATAATCATAATTAATATAGAATAATATATAAGTTAAAATAATTTAGTAATATGTTTATAATGGAATCTATTATTATAAAAAAATCATAATTAAGTAGTTTATAATGATATTTTAAATGAATATATTATTATCCAAATAATCGAACCTAACTTTTTTAAAATTGATTTGAGACCTGAAAAACAAATTATTATTCTAATTAATAATATATAATAATAAATATTTTTTGTAATGATTATATAAATCACAAATTATTTTATTGTTAATAAATCAAAATCATGAACATTCGCCCCTAATCGAGTGTCAACAGAGAGGGTCGATATGGGGCCAGAAAGTATAATCACTCGCAGGCTGAAGAAAGAAAGCATGAAGTTAGAAATCATAGCTTCAGATTTACAAGCAAAGAAATCTCTTGATAACACTTTTCGAATCATAGAAGCAGAGGATGATTGACCTTCTTCCCCCAAAACATGCATAGTAATTCAGTAAACAAGCCTATATATAAGCACGTATATCAAGCATCTCTGTATATAATGCTTATATATGAACCTGAAAATCCCACAAGGAAGGAAACAGAAAAAAAAAAAAAAAAAAATTGAACACTAAATAAACCACACAACGATCATAACTCAAAAAGTAACATGAGATCTTGTAATTCTTAATCTGACGTCTCTTTCTTCTCCTTGTCAGCTTCCTCAGTCTTGGAGTGATACCCAGGAAGCTTCTCCTTGAGTTTCTCTAAGATGCCCTTCTTCTCAGGCTCGGGGGCTGCACTCTCTGCCGGAGGAGGAGGGGAGGCCGGCTCTTCAGATTTCTTGTGCTGGCCTGGAAGTTTTTCCTTGATCTTCTCAAGGAATCCTTTCTTCTCTTCAGGATGGGCAGCGGGCTCCTCAACTTTCTCAACAGGGATTGTGGTGTCCTCTTCTTTCTTCTCTTCTTCCTTTTCTCCTGAGATCTTTTCCTTGATCTTCTCTTTCAGACCCTTCTTCTTTTTTTTCTTCTTCTCCTCTCCTTCACCTTCTTCCTCATCGCTGGACTGCAAAATTTGGAAAGCCATTAGAAGCGTACTTACCATTCAATTAATCGTACAAGGTCTCAGATCAACCGCTAATACATTAATTCTACGGATCGCGACTATGAACACTTAAAGTTTCCGTGACACCGCAAGCAGAGTCATGCTGATTTAAAAAATCTTCCAATATTATAATATAACTACAACATAGAAAATATATAAATGGAACTTACGGAGCTGGAGCTGCTGTCAGATCGGTGAAGCTTCTCTAAGAGAGAATGCTTCTTCTCCTCTTCTTCCTTAGGGGCTCCTCGATCTTGGGCTCGGGTTCAGAGACCTGAACCTTCTCGAACTCAGTGACGATCACCTCCTCTTGAGGCCTCTCGTCTTCATCCTTCTTCTTTAAGAAATCGAACAATCCCCGATCCTTGGCCTCCACTTCTGCCTCCTCAACGACAACTTTGGTCTCGCTCTCGTGGTGTTCAGCCATACTGATCAGACAACTCCAACAAAAACTCCGAACGAAGATCAATCACCAGAGAAAGCGTCTAATTAGCTATTAACAAGAAAGCAGAAAAACAGAGAGAAAAAGATAATCACAGTAGTGATGGGCGGGGAGGGTATGTGTATTGGATGCTATTTGGGTATGTTTACTTGGGCAGTGATGATGATGTTGAGGTAATGGAGGGTGGGGCATTTTATAGCGTTCCCAAAGGGAGAATGATGATTCATGCAACGCGGTTCTGACGCGAGAGAGGGGGAGGTAATTGGGTGTGTCTCCCCATCTCCATCTCCATTTCTGTAACCGACGTACGTAACTAATAAATAAAAAGAATCGTACTCTCTTCGGACTCTACTCGCTCTCATAAGAGGACACGCGTCCTAGAGGAGATGGAGCGAGTGTTTTTGAGCGCGCCAGGAAAGTAACAGTCAAAAGGAGAAAATAAACAAAAGAAAGAAAGAAAGAAAGCAAGAGGAGACACGCTGGAAGCGTGAAAATAGGCGACACGTGTGAGAAGGGGAGTGGTGAGATATTGTTGGTGGGACCGAGCAATGTCGGCCTCGAGAGTATAAATACGCTAGGGTCGGTGTAAGGGCCCCATGTGTGTTATTGAGTGGGGGCCACGTTCTTTTCTTTTAGCGGGGTGGTATTTGATGATTTTGGTTAAACTTCAAATTGGGCGTTGTCAATATCTGGAGAGACGTTACTCGGGAGGAGGGAGCGGAACAGGTGGTCGGTTTGGTGTTGCTAATCCACTTCCCCATACGTACGTACGTACATACAATACACAATATATAGTATAGGAAGGCATGTGGGAATTGCACGTGTGAGTCCACGTGACGTGTTTGATTCGAAGGCAGTCGTGATCAACAAGGAAAAAGCCGTGGGGTCGTGCTTCTTTTCTGAGGCTAATCAAAGCAAATGAATTTCACGAATACATGATTGATTAAGCGGAAGAAAATGGCCAAGGACGGACGGACGGACAGGGGGTTTATTTTATTTTATTAGTGGGAGATAAGGCTATCAATGCTCTTTAATGTTAATTTTAATTATAAAGATAATTATAATATAAAGTCAAATAATTATTGATGGCCCAATTCTACGGTGTGTGGACCATGATTTGAAATCTTTGAGATAAATACAAACTTGTCCATTTACGACCAATTGGACTGGTTGGTTCAGTGGATAGCCTCTGCCGAATAAGACGATCCTTCAAATTTACTCCAGACTACCTCGGAAGTCGCAAGCCAGTACTTGGGGCTCCTGACGGAATTACCTTACTCTTAGCTCGAATCTTATATTACATAGAAGATATATTTCACAGTTTTTGAACGTCGATGAGCATGCTTAACCACTCTAAATAGAAGAAATACTATTCCGAATGAAATTTAGATTTAGACCAACTTAATTTGACGTTTCGAAGTTGGTAAAACTCACCTTCAACCTAAATTACCACCCTAAATGCATCGCGCATCTGCGCGCAACAAATCGTAGATGGCTTATAATTTGCCACCACCCTGCGCCTGATTCAATTATTATATACTTTCCTTTTATGCTCTATATAAACGAAAGAAGTCCCTCAATCGTGTCCGGCTAGAAAAATTAACTCGGGTTACTGAAGAGAGGAGTTTGGATAGCAAAAAACAAGTTAATACTTCCCTGAGCTCTACGAGCCCAAAAGCTTCACCGCAATGGGAGGCGAAGGAAGTTGGTAAGAGCCACCACTTCATTGATCCGGCAATAATCATCTACAAAAATGAACATGCTGCGTGATAAGAAATATGAGAAACAGCAGAACTCCCATGCACACGAGTAGCAGATGAATATGATAAACATACATACCCGGTTGGCAGATGCATCATTCATCTTTTCCACTTACTTTCACGCTTTCAATCACTTTGCAGTAGAAGCCATTCCTTTCAAGAATTGAATAACCCTAAGTTTTCAAGTTTTTTAATGCAAGAAAATCACATGTTTCCCTTATGATGGACATGAGTTAAAAAACAAAGCAAAAATAACAACAATAAGAAAGTTAATTAATTGAAAGAAATTCGAGTTGCAATGTCAATCCAGCATTTCCACCAAAGAATGTACAAAAACACATTAGGCAATTGAATAGATCATGTCCATTAATCTAGTCCTTGATTGTGAAGGTACTAGGAATGAGTCACTATTCCATCTATCAACTATGTTCTCTAAAATCTAAACAATCAAGAGTCCAATATGGAAACAAAGTAAAAAGAATGTTACCAACCAATTTTGTTAGTCACATCTATTGCTCAAAAAGCTGCTGATTCAATTTAGCAGCTCTAACACTAGCGACGAGACTCTCCCCAGCTTCAGATAATCCTTTCCTCCCAACCAACTTTACCCCAAAGTCGAGATGTAAGGTTTTCATTCTGCTTGCATCTTCATCCAACATACTAAGTTCAACGGCCTGTTTCCTTGATATCAAACCATAAAGACAGATCGAGTCAGATGTCCCATGATATTTTACCCTCAACAAAGCGAGAGAGTCAAGTTCGTTTGATCTGGGATCAAACAAAGAAGAGAAACTCCCAAATGTCAAGTCAGGTGTCTCAAATAGTTCATTCAAATCATCGTTTTCCTCATTATCATTATTTAATTTGTTAGCCAGATCCAATGACCTCCTCTTTGCCATTCTTAACATGTTGGCAGCCTCTCTCATCCCACTTAAGAAAGCTCCATGCATTGTAGCTGGATATTGTTTGTTAGTTGCCTCACCTGCAAAGAATACTCTTCCATCTCCAACACTCTCAGCAAGAATATCATAATCATCCCCCGAAGACCCAACTGAAACGTAAGAGTAAGATCCATACGAGAACTGATCCTTCCCCCAACGACTACAAAGTGCCTGAACTGGGTCTGGAACAACAATCCCTTTGGGGTGATAAATCCCCCGCAATATTTCAAGTACCTTCTTTACAGATTCCACTGGAGACATCAGCTCAAACTTCCTTGCAGCATCTCCAGCAACAAGTGCAACAAGAAGTGGCCCCCCTGACACAGAAGAGTAGCTATAAAACAAAAAGAATTCACCTCGAGTACTTGAATCTTCTGTTAGATGACCAAATGTGTCAAGCTCTCGGCCCCAAAAGTTATGCGGAAACAACATTGCAACCTTATTTAGCAATCCAAATCCTAACCTCTGAATTGCATCTTTCTTCCTCTGGGGAAGCTCGGGAACAAATTCAATTGTTCCCTTCTTAAGCACGCCTAAAGGCACTGTACACAGAACCATATCCCCACGAATCTCCTGCCCACCCGCATAAACCATAACCCCATCAACCCCATACCTAATACTCTCCACTGTTCTTCCATAAAATATTGGGAGGTCCTCAGCAAGTGCTCGAACAAACCTCTCATTCCCACCGGGAATAAAACAATGATCACCACCCATCTCGAAAGGATCATCCTGGTCCCAATAAGCCATGGATAAATTAGACATCAGAGAAGCATTGGCATACTCTAAATTTGCAAGATGCCAATCCAAGAGCATTCGCTCTTGTGGATCCTCAGCAACCCTATGAACGTTTCTAAAAGCTTCAAGTGCAATCCCTAATGGAATATCTACGGATTTAACTTCCTCTATCATTGCTTGCCTAAGCTTACAAACTCTGTCCAGCAACTTGTTAAACAAAGCTTCTACTCTAGAATCAGTATCAGCATCAACAGATTTCCCATCAGGTAAGTACAAGGGGCAAATATCTCTCACCTTATGTAAAGGTAACCCCAATTGCCTCGCGAGAACACCCAGTGGGTTTCCATTTATTCCAGTGAGAACGCTTCCGCCAACATCCGCTGCAGCCACCACTCCATCACCCTTCATCTTCCTCGTCTTGACGCGTCCGCCGGGGCGGGACCTACCTTCCAATACGACAACCTTAAACCCCATTGACACCAACTGTCTGGCAGCCACTAAACCGGCAAGACCTGCACCGACCACCACCACATTTGCCCTCTCAACCCCATCGAACGACCTCAATTTTGCTTCCTTGATAGTCGGTGCCAAACCGAAGTTAATGTAACCATGCTCAACTAGAAAGTTGTATGCAGAGTCTACAAGTGTTTTGTGCTCGGCACGAATTGACTCGAGCACGTGATCACGGGTTAACCAAACGGACACATTGGACCTCCACCGCGCGAGAATGTGGTTACGCACGACGATGTAGTTGGTTTGCTCGGTGCCTCCTATTGTGGACACAACGTTTGCTTCGATCTCTTCCTCGGTGAGTGAGTCGATAGGAAATCCTACTGAAATCGCGATCCACGCCTCCGTGTCTATTTCTTTTGCGACGCCGGAAACTCGGTGTCGCCGGTTTTTGGACAACGAAGGATTGCCGTTGATTTCCGTGAAGAGGCGCTTTCTCTTGCGCCGTTTCCTGGCCGGAGGGCCTGGTTCCGTGGGGTCAGGATTTTGAGGATGCTCGTCAAGCGGGTCCTCCGGTACGGGGTCGGAGGAATCATCTTCCTGGGAGTCAGAAACGGGGCCTCCGCCTTCGACTGTCGTATTGGGTGGTGGAGAGTTGTTCTCCGTCGAATTCTGGAGACTGTCGATGTGGTTCTGTGGGTGGATTGGAGAGAGCACGGGGTCAGTTTCCGTCGAGGTCCCGCCGAACAAGACATCGTTAGGGTTATCAGACGGCTCTTGGGGAGCCTCCGTCGCTGCCTCCATGTGGGTTTCTCGGGGACTCCTAATCGGAACGAGTCACTGGAGGCGATAACCCAATAAGGTCGATTAATAAATCGTGGGGGAATGGGCCAGTGATCCAAGATCGAAAGGCTGATATTTCACGGGTCTGTTTGGGCCCAATTAGTTGTTCGGTCCGGAATGGTTTTTTTTTTATTATTTAAAAAAAGTAGTGTAAAAATAATTTTAAGGTTAAAGTAATTTGTAATTTTTTTAATTAATTATATTACAAAATTTAAAATAAATATTAAAAAATAAATAATTTTAAAAATTAGATATATAATAATTTAAATAATATTAAGTTTTTAATTTATTTTTAAGGTTAAAGTAATTAGTAATGACGGGCCGAGTAATTGATATAAACCAATCTCAGGTTCGGCCCACGCATCAATGTCACGCAACCCGATTGGGTTATTGACCAGAAGGAAGGAAGAATTGGGGAGAGCCGGTTCCCGCAGCGAACCCTGCCAAAGCGAATTGAATGTTGATGCTGTTGCTGTTCTATTTCCTCTCAGTTCATCGTTCTATTCGCCTTCGGCTCTGCAAATTCTTCCGTTCAACCATTTCTTGAGCTATAGGGAGAGAAAAACTGCGTATTTACTTTGAGAAAGAGGAAGCGCGGGCAGCGATGATAACGAGATCGAATCTGGCAGAGCAGTTGAGAGAGTATCAGATTCGATCCAAACATGATTGGGCGTCTGTCTCCTTCTTCTCCTCCACTTCTAATTTCACGTCTTCAAGGTACAAACGTTATTTGGTCTGTTAATTTCTCGTTCTCCTTTTCCAGTTTGCAATTTTTGGGGGTCTTTTTGTTGTTTCTTCTTTTTGCTTGACATTGTGGCTCTAAATTCACTTCTAATTGTATCATTTTGGGTAGATCAGCTAGAGTTTTTGGGTGCCTTTTCTTTTTGGGGGTTCTGATTATAACTTATGTCATGAAAGCTCGGGATGGGAATCTCGAAAATTAAGATTAAAGAAACAAATAATACAAACGTAGGAATGTTTTTTAGGTAATTGAAATAGGTTAGTTTACGTCCTTAATTTAGATAAGCTTGATGCGGCTGGTTATGAAGATGGCTTTTTGTTTTCACAAATTTCAGAATGATATTTAGGGCAAATAGGTGAGCATGTAATCTTCTTGTTTCCTTTGATAATACAACGTAAACTGCCTATGACCCTTCCAGGAAAGGGTTTTGAGAAGAATCAACCCAAAAAGAATCAACAGGTACAACTAGAAACTGAGGATGTCTGTTTACTAACTTGGTAATCATTGTATCGTATACTGGTACCTTTCTTAAAAAAAAAAAAAATCTTAAAAAAGGGAAATGGGAGATTTTTCTGTTTTTTAGTATGAATTAGGCTCTTGAAAATTAAGTGCTGTTAGATATTCTCTGAGCAAAATGCGAAAGCAGCTCATTGAATTTTAGTTCAGCCGTTGGTGTTTGGATGTGTTCTTTTTTTTTTATTTGCCTTTGGCTTCTAGAAGTCTGTTGCAAAACCTTGGGAGCTGATTGTTTCTTTTTGCTTACGGTGGTGGCAGATTGTTTTTATTGTAATTTATGCTCTTGTTATATTTGCATTCTTTACTAGGTATCAATGTGAGAAGTCGGGGTTTCTCATTGATTTTGGAAATGAGAGAAACTGTCTTTAGTTAATATGACAACTATTCTGTCTCTTTGTTTGAATTTAAGATGTTGTAATATCATTTCTTGATGGTTTGGCAAGTTTTCTTCATATCCTTCTATATTTGTAATTGAGGACTGACTGAATAAACAAGCTAGGGCAAAAGCTAAGCATTGAAAGTCTAACACCAGATTTTATTTTGTTCATAATTTGTTATACGTGCCACCGCCCACCATTTGATCATTGGCAAATAGTCATGTCAAATGGGAGCATAGAGTCATGTTTCATGAATGGCTTTGTACCTATTCTTAGCTTTCAGGATCATGAAATCATGTGGAATTGGTGAAGTGCAGGCTACGCTGCTTATAATTGGGTGTCATAACTTCCTAAATTTTTGTTAAGGGCTTGCTTAAATTACTAATAGACTAGGATCAGATACCTATAAGCTAGCCTAGATTGAAAGATGTCAATGGATTAGTGATTTTAATAAATGATGAGAACTTTAGTACTTTTCACATGCATCTGTGCTACTACTCCTGCATGAAAATTGTTCAAAACTTTACATTTTTGGCGTTTTAGCTCCTGCTTGTTGTAGCCCTCAAGCTTATCATATGAAATATACTGATGTCGATGATGTAGGTCATACCTTATTTAGAACAATTGTGGAGATTATACTTTCATTGGTACATAAATCTCTTTTGCCAGACGTCTTTGTTCTAGGGTCTCGTAGTGATGCAGTTGGCCTTTAGGAGATTTTTGGGCATAGGTTCTACTTCTACTTTGTAATCACTGTTTTTCATGGAACTGTAGTTTCATTGCAAGATTACATTCCTTCTCAATTTTTTTTTAAAAGAAAAAATTATGTTCCAGTTGTTTCTTTAGAAGAGAAATCTCTTTGTTTGGAATTAAGATATCAGTAGATTCAGGCATAAATAGAACGGCAAAATGTAACTCTGTTTTGGGTTGTATCACTTATTCAGTTGACCATGTCTTGGCTTTTGTAAGTGATGAGCTTGATCACTTATTGTCCTGTTGGTTCAAATAGATAAGTTCATTTAAACTTTTTGCCAATGCAAATTTTATTGGTCATGGTTCATTTCCTTTTTTCTCTCTCTCATATGTCCATAAACTCCTGATCTTATTTTGGTCCTTTTTTTTCAATGATTGCAGGGTGGATGTTGTGGTCTTCGTTATATGGGAGCTTCTTATACTAGCATTCCTTGTTTTTTCGGCAGTCTCTTTATATTTCAGGCATTTGCAACTTGCTTTTATCTTAGTCTGCGTCACAATGCTATTACTTCTATGCATGAAAATAACAAAGCAGGTGAGATTGGCTAGGAAAAAGAAGCGACGGATGCTTCTTCCTCTATCCATGTGACAACGTGTGAACCTGCAATTCTGAAGTGAACCCTCTTTGTCTTGGCGACTGTGAGAACTATTGGCGATTGCATTTGGCTCTTCCTCAGTTTGGTTAATTGGAATATGTAATTGCACATCAAGAAAGTTGATTAAAGAATATGGTTGATGTGATCACGATACTTAATTGATTGCTGATCGTAGGTAGTGGCATGTAAATGTTGTCGCTTGTCATCGAAGATGGGAGATGGGATGTTTGACTGAGCAAGGTGCAGTTAGTTTAAGGCATGGTTTCTTTTTGGTATCTGCTTAGTTCCGCGTTACTCAAAGAATTGCAAATGTAGAGGCAAACATTTGTTTTATAATGTAATATGACTGAGACACGACTGTAGTTTATAGAAATGAAAGGAAAGTAAAGGTGGCCGCCAATGATTAGAGCTTCCTGATTTGCCCCCTTGACAGATTAGATCTGCATTACAAATTTAAGTAAAATGACCAAATTATGTTTGAAATTCCAATTAATTGAGAGCCTCATAAATTTTTTTCTGTGATAACTAGTAGGGTAAAGATGGAATGGATTATTGGATTGTTGTGAAATTCGTATATGGTTATTCTCAGATGTTTGTTCATGATTGGTGAAATTTTGGCATTGATCATTGCAGATTTTTGATAGAATTGATCACCAGTTGGCCTTTGAGCAGATATTATGGGGACTGTCATTGTGTTTATTGCCTTATGTGTGTGTATATTTAATATTAGTGTATCTGCAGATGACATACATTCTATATTATAAACCAATGACATTGATTTCAGATAATGCAATTATCGTTGCAGTTTAAGGTAGTGTGGGTTAAGAAAATCGTTTAAAGTGGTACTGCCATCTTTCACAATCGTTGGTTCCTTCAATTTTTAAGAGGTAAGCAGTTTGGTACACGAGAAGTCTGATGACATACTTTGTAGTCCCTTTCCATTTCATATCTTGTGGTTAGAGAGGCTTGAAGAAGTGAATTGGTAACCCAATGAGGACTATACTCCATATTGCTCCAGCAACCACTAAAATGCTGATAATCATCCCAAGGATCCCCAGTGCCCAATTGAGACACCAATTTGAACCGTATTTATGAGGTTTCTTGAGGTTGATCCACATGAAAGATGGATATGCTAAGGTGATCGGTAATGCAATCCCTCCAAGCAGTCCTGCCAAGCTTGGCAAGAATGGCAATGCAACTGCTATAAGGAATGCAAGGCATCCAAAAAAGGCCCTGATTGTGGAACGTAGCCATCGGGGACATGGCCTTTTCCATTTGCTAGTGAATCTGGATTCCAGATTGTCGAACACTGGCATAGCATATATCTGAAATGTACTGAGGCAGTTAATTACAAGGAGCAGGCTTGTTAAGGCTATAAGGAGTTTCGATGTGTCATTTTTATGATAGTAATACAACGCATTTAACATCCCTCCATTGGCTGGTATCTGGCAGCAAGCAAATCACAAGTAGACTCGTTAGGAAGAGGCGATTAGGAATAGCCAAGCAGCAGGGTATGAGTTGGGAGACTCACCAAATTGCCGTAAGCCCAATAGCCAGCAATTGCGAGGGGGAAAATGCAGATGGCGATTATCAGATACGCTAACTTAACTCCTCTCCACATTGGTACGCGAGATGGGTGGTGTGCACTGGAGGGCATAGTCCCCTGCAACAATACCCAGATGGCCAAACATAATATTAGAGACTTTATTATTCTTGTTACTATAAAATTGCTAATCTTTTTAACTATAACCAAATTACAAAGAAAAACCTGTATCTCGAGAACAAGGTTATGGCCTCTGAAGGCGAAGACTACGATACCAAGTGCGTTGAGGGTAGGCATAGAGAGAACGTCCCCGGGAGGGTCATAAGACACACTGTTGGGTCTGCCGTGAATGACGGAGAGCAGCCATAGAAGGGTGCAGTAAGTGATGCCAGAGAGAGCTCCGATTAAGGAAACTCCAGCAATTGAATTCAAGTTGGGGAGTTGAGCAATAACAATGGCTGTGCAAGTGAATAAGACATACCACTCTATGGTGGTCAAAGGGGTTTCACCGCACACGATTTGGAAGAATATTTTGATAGTCTCACCTGATGTCATGATTAGTGCCACGCACGTGCCCCCTGATAGGTACATAATTGGAAATAATGCCAGCACTTTCCCTAGCTTTTCTCCTGCAAAATTTAATCACAAGTACGCTGTCAATTTGTTGGTTTTAAATAATCACATATCAATAACTTAAAACTAGTTATATATATATATATCATTAAAATTTAAATAGATAACGATAATGTATATTATCATATTAATTTATAGATATATATATATATATGTTACTTTGTATATATTCTGTGGTTCATTTCTGTGACAAATAAATGAATTAATTTAGGATTTGTAGAATATTCGGTGGTTTCGGCAGTCAGTCAGTCATAAGTTGGCATGAATCTTGATAAGTATTTTACGTGAATACTAATATTACAGGAGGCTTACCAAAAGCCGCCATGGATAGTCGCAAGTATCTGCTGTAACGTATCCCAGATTCGGATTCATGAAGGTGGATCAGAAGCCATAACGTGTATAGTTGCCAAGTGAAAATCAGGGAGAGACAGATAATGCCCCAGACCCTGCAATATCATTTAACCAATATACACATGCAGACATATATATATATATATCTCGTTAGAGGAGATTATATTTTAACTAAAATTAGATTAATGGCATGAGATTAACTCACCAACCGAGGGTAGTGAAGGCGTACGGAAGAAGCAGGGCTTGAAACCCGATACCAGAACTCAGCGTGTGAAACGCGGAGTGGTAAGCGTTTCCATTCCTGGACTCAGTAATAGGAAGCCAATCATCTTGAGGGTCAAGCTTGGTGAAATGGCCGACTTCTTCAAGGTGACTTTGCATGCTTGCAAAAGCTTTTTTCATGGGACTAGTTATTTGGCCAAATGGACTTTTAGGGGACGAATCCACCACCGCTGATTGAGAATTGAATTCAACTGAGTTACTCCCTACATCTCTCACTACCTCCTCACCCATCTCTACAACCGGATCAATAAGTAAACTTACTGTATTGTTATCAGTTTTCCCAGTAATGATTCTATATATTGTACTACTTATGTGTGTGTATAGCATATATATATATGTATATATATGGAGAAATAGAGGGGTTGTTATTTATGGAAAGCTGAATGAGGTTGTACGTGGTGGAAGCTGAGTAAGTAGTGATTAAACATGAATCTAGTACTCATAAGTTTAATTACTTCAAGTTGAGAAGAAAGTGGGCTAGCTCTTTTTATCTTATACGCACAAAATTATACATAAAATAGATAATTTAAAACATTTTAGAACGTATATATCATTATTAAGAGATTGATTACATTATTTTTTTCATAATTATATCAGTTAATTATGAAAATGTATAAACTTTCTAAGGAAAAGCTCCAAAATCCTAATCGTCTTTCCCCTTCCATCTAAAAAAGCAAGATGGAATCTGTAAGTGGTGGACTTTGCATAAAGTGAAGACATTGACTGACCTCTGTTGTGTTTCTCATAAAGTGACTTGCCCTGCTGGACAATTTTGAATGCTTCTAAGGTTTCTTCCTCTCTCTTTCTTAATGATCTCCATTTTTTATCATTCTATCCCACCAAACATGAGTGTGTTTACACATCGTATCTCAAGTAATTTCGTTGCCCTTTTCCTTATAACTTTGCATGCATGCGTGCATCACTTTTAATTTGTTTAAAATTCTACTCATCACCGTTCCAAAAGTTAGGAGTTGCATTATTAGGTTGGTAATGTTCATATACTTTAGCTAATGAAGTTGTCAACTTTTCTTAGTTTTAGAAAAACCCATGAATGATATTTCAATATAAATGAAAATATTGGAAGTGTGTGATTGGTTAGTACAATTAATAATGCAATGAGTTGGAAGTGAGTGAGAACAGACAAGGAATGCTGATTCAAGAGAATGACGTAGAGGGTTTGTAGTACTAGTTTAGGTAGGCCTTGAACATACAAAGCAGCCGGGTGCTTAAAGCCATATGTTTCCGCCGTTGCTTCAGTCCACACTTCCTTTCTACTATTCAAAGTAACTTTACTTTCGCTAATTCAACATTATCTTCTGCTTTTACGATCTGTTGGTGCTTTTGTGCAAGTATGTTATATATTATATTGGATTGAAAAAATAGATTGTCAAATGAATAAATTTGTTTTAACTAATTATGTAATAGTGAATGGTAAAAGAATTAATTAATGTATGTATAATTATTTTATTTTCGACTTTAAACATTGAGAGACAATGCATAAACTGTATTAAAATAAATATGACATCTACATAGGTTGAGCTATTTTAAAAAAACACATGAAAAGAATGATTTAGTTTGTTCAGTGGAGCTCTAGGAAGATCTACCTAATAAGCTCGCAATGATGTGCATCTACGAGGAGGATTAGCTTGCCAGCACGAGGAAGAGTTTATTCGAGACCATGGGTTACATAGTGCTCTTCTAGCGAAGACATGTGTGACCAATTACAAAAGACAAACCATAATGAATTCCATGCTGATTGTGTTGAACAAGAGGCCATAGATGAAAATAAGACGCACAACTTCCGAAACCACTGATCCGCCATAGAGTTATTACCTGCAAATGCCAAGCGCAACTACAAAAGAGAAACCTAAGTCCTAAGAGAGTATGAAAAGAAGAAGAAAAATAAACAACCAGCATAACATAACAAGAAAAAGAAAGTAACAAAAAAAAAAAAGATAAGACAAAAAGAGGTAGCTAGGCCATCGCTGGCTTGGTTACTGTGACACCGAGTATATGTAAATGTATTATGTGGATATGTATACGCATATATATACTTATGTATGTAGCTGCGGCAAATATATATATATATGTAATATTCAAGCTGCAAATATATATATATGTAATTAAATAAAAAAAGAAAGAAAGAAAGAAAGAGAGGAGAGAGTGAGGAGAGAGATATGCAACTGTGAGAAGAGAAAGGATCTAGCGGTGTCGACGACAAAGGGAGAAGGGTCTCGTCGCATTGTGCGACGCCGCAGCCGAGAGAGAAAGAAAGAGAGAGAAGAAGAGAAGAAGAAGAAGAAGAAGAAGAAGAGGAAGAAGGGAAGAAGAAAAAAAAAGAGGGGAAGAGAAGAAGAAGGAGAAGAAGAAAGAGAAAGAGAGAGAGAAGAAGAAGGAAGAAGAAGAAGAAAGAAAGAAAGAAAAACGGAGAAAAGAGAGAAAGAAAAAAAGAAGAAAAAAAAAAGAGAAAAAAAAAGTAAAAGAAAAAAATTAAAAAAAATGAAAGAAAAGAAAAAAAATTAAGGAACAAAAATAGAAATGTGACGATTAAATATGATGTTAGTGCACTGCATGCGACAATGTCTGCTGATTCGATCATCAACACTTGACATTTTCTGTGACACGCATGTGATGACACGGGGTGACGTTGGCGACCGAGACCGCGTGTCTTAAGAGAAATAAATAGTATTCAAATTTTCGAGAGGATCGTAAATCGATATAGAAATGATTCTCAAAGCTTTTCTGATCATACCATATATAAGAATTATGTATATTCACTAGAGATACATAAATTATATATTTATGTAAATGTGTATATATATAGTGCATTATGTGTAAATATTAAATATGTGTAATGTAATATATGTAATTAGTATGTCTAATTTATATTTGTTTGTGTTTGTAGTGTATATACGTTGTTATGCATGTGTGTGTGTATATATATAAAAATATACGATAAATAAGATATTAATTGATAAGAATAAATGCGTGAATAAATATATATATGTATATATCTTGTATATGGTGTGTGATTGTGTATACATGTTTAAGTTTGAACATGTGTGTATATATCAGTAGAGATTGTGTGTGTGTGAATCTAAATATATATTCTATGTTAGACATGAAGTGATGGTATATGTTTGTATTATAATGTATATGTATGTATTAAAATGTGTGTATATATATTATGCATATGAAATGTATAACCAATATGTGTATGTGTGAAATTTGGGTACACTGCACTACCTGTATGATCTAGTAGAGATGTACAGTGCATTGTACTCTGTATGTGATCTAGTACAGTTGCGCGAGAAATTTTAGTGTCATGTACTTGCTGTGTGATATAGTATATGATGATTTAGAAAGTATTTTAAAATATATAGTTTTGATGTGCATGATGATATTATATATTGTGTATCTGTTTGTATTTAATTGTTTATAGAAGTTAAAATCTTAAATTAATATAAATTTTAGATTTTTAAATAAGAAACTAAATAAATTAAATAAATTTATAAAACAAACACTAAATAAATTAAGAAGTGTAAATTAGAAAAATAAATTAAATAAGTCACTATGAATGCAATCATACGAAAACTGTGAAGAATAAATAAGATACTTAATTCATTAGTCATAAATCGAGGAGGGAAGCGTGCGTGTGTGGCTGAAGTTCAACAGATATGGTGAACCTAGATAAAGTTTGAAACCTAGTTCAGACGTAGATAGGTGTTTGTGAGTGTGGGTCACTTAGGAAACGTAACTACTGTAGCCAATGTGAGATTTTGTATATGTGCTATCCATGCGATGGGAGGATCCATTTCACATGTTCTCGATAACGATATAATGGATATCGCGCGATGAAATCTTATATACGATATTTTGAGTGTATTGTAATAATTCGAGTATAAGTATGACTTGAAAGGAGAACAAGAATTAGGTTATAAGAATAAAGATTATAATATGTTTTGTATGATGATTTGTTTTGTTGTGTATTTTAATTGTGATGTTTGTTTGACGTTTTTTCTGAAGATAAAAATTATTATATTTTATATATAGCATGAATATTTGTACGTAAGTTTTCGTTATATAATTTTTTTTTCTTATTGAATAAGTGAAATTCACCCCAATTCACCCTCATCTAGGTCAAAGAAGACGAGGAACAAGTTTAAGATCAATAGAAGATGGTGAAAAAAAACTTTATTAGTTTTTATTTTAATATTATAAATTAGTTTAGATGACTCAATTATTTGTAAACGAATAATTATTTTACCATAAGATATGTATATTAAAGTGTAATTCTAATGCATATTTAATTTTTATTTAGTTAAAAATGTTGTGTTAACGTCCGTATTCACTTACATTGGAGTTCGGAATGTTACACTAGGACCATATATACTTCTTAAAAATATAAAAACACGATACCCATTAATTAATTAAGTAGGTGTTGCATATAGAAAGCCATGAGTGAGATTTAATACGCAATCATCATCCCTCTCCACATCGGCACATGAGATTTGCTAATCACTTCCAAATCTTATGCTAATCACTTTTCTTTCCTTAACCATTAGTAGTTTTATTCTTAATTAAAAAGCAGTTTTGCTCTTTTCAGTTATACATGAACCCGAACTATTTTGTAACCGTATAAAGTTATCTAATTAATCTGACTTTTACTATTCGAACGAACAAATAATGTGATTGTATATATGAGACCACGTATACATTAAATTATCGTCAAGAGATAATGAAAACAATTCGGATGACACAGATCGCAAGGAAAGCAACCCAATCCAGCTGAACAGATTGTTATTAATTCAATTTGTGGAAAGAAGACGTTTAAAAATTTGAAATTGGTATAGTATATGTACACATGGAAAAATTTGTTCTTTGTGAAGCATACAATTGGCGAGAAGTAATTAACTAATAAGCAATGGAGGAGAATGAATTGGTTGTCAAGCATAGAAAGAAAAGGCGAATGTTTAAAGTAAAGACACAAGACGATCCAAGAAGGCTGCACTGAAAGGCAAAGTGATCGGTCCATCTCTTCGCAGTCCAAACTCTGCTTCTGCCAACTTGAGTAGTTCTTTAAAAATGGCGGTATTCAAGTATGCTAAGGGAACCACAAAGCGTTTGTTATCAACCGAGTAAAACACAAAATGACCCTTCTTCCCTACTGGATTACCCCAAGACATTGTTGATCTCCTTCCACATATGGTCTTATTTGCCATGCGAAGGAGTTTTGTCAAGCACATCTTATATACGTATATATATATATATATATATATGATCATGGAAGAAGATATATAAACCAACAAGTAGAAGAGGGTATGCTGACTATTAAAGATTAGATGAGACGATGGACATATATATATGTATATGTGGTTGTTTAATAGTGAAATTGGTGGGTCAATCAACACCATGTGGTGATTGGATAGGAGAGATGGATTTGGACGTGGGCTTGTTTTTGGATTTTCTTCGTCAAAATTTGGCAGGAGGAATACGTTTATATATATATATATATATATATATATAGCTACCAATACACATGCAATTTGATTAATATGCGGCTTCTACACAAAAGAACCGTGACGCCATAAATAATTATGGATTTGCCAACAACATTTTGATATTATCTACATATATTGCATTATAATGTATGTTTCTCCATTTTTTGTCTGGAAAGAGTACTAGACGTTAAAAACGCCTGCACCACCTTCAACTACCCCCCAGATCGAACAAATAAATCAAACAGTAGGATCCGACCCAGTTGATTTTTTAGAACAAGATTCAAATGAACTTTGTCGTTCAATATATAATTGCAAGGAAAAGAATGAGCGATCCAGTGAAAATGCTTTTGAACAGATGCATGCATGATATTATCGACGTATATTATATTATAATGTATATGTCTTACATGAATGTAAGTAAAGAAATATTAAATATACTTTGTTAAGATCCGACGTCAAAAAAACAATACGGATAAATGAGTTAAGACTGGTAACCATGAGTTTTGGTCAGCCTTCACAGTATGCTGAGCTCACGTGCAAACCAAAATTAGCGGGTGTGCATTGTTCTGGACTTTTGTTCACGGGTGATGAACTGTGTACGTATACACGTATATATATATATATATATATATATATATATACACGTCAAGTAAAACAAGACCAGCTTGAGCTTTGTACATGGAACCAATTTGACTTGACAAATGATATAGGATTTGGTTGCTGTCACTTGACGTGATGAACAAACCAACGAGCTGTTGCCTTGGTACCTGCTGCAGTTTCTATTTCTAGTTTAAGATTGAAACCACTATCTACCGAATACTTTCAATTTGTTTTGTCTTCGTCTTCTACTATCAATTCTCGAATCAAACATGTTATCGATTATTTCTTAGTTAGATAATTAGTCTTTTCATCTCTTGTTACGAGAATATTAGTTCAATGCATATACTGTATATTCTGAATATTTTCTTTGAAAAATTTCGTCGCTTATGTTTTCGTTAGAGATTGTGATATTGAGACTTGAATTTTTTCCATTATACATACAATATAACATATTGAAATGAGTTAAAAGTAGAGAATTTTCCATCACATCTACCTGCAACTCCCTCCATTCTCTACAACTCTCCACTCATAACTTCACAAGTTCCAGACAAGATCAGCCCATTTCCTCAAATTTATTACACACATGGCTGCAGATACAATTTAATTATTAAATTTGGAAGAAAAAGGTGTTCAAACATAATTTCAAGTCACAAGTCAGTCCATTTCCTCCACACATTACCAATCTTCATCCTTATCATCTCACCTTTTTTAAACCAGAACCCATGTCGCCAAACCACCAAAACTCTCTACTGCAACCAGCTATAGACAAAACCGGTAAACTAACATTCAAGAACTGGACATGAAGAGTTCTTCAACCAAGGTGAGTGGGATGATTGACAAGTGGATAATTGGGAAGACGAAGAAGGGTCATTTTGCGGTTTATACCAGAGAAGGCAAGAGGTTTTTGGTTCCGCTCTGCTATCTGAATCACCCAATCTTCCGAGTTTTATTGGAGATGGCAGAGGAGGAGTTTGGGACGAAGAGCCATGGACCATTACAGATTCCATGTGAAGAAGAATTGATGGATTTTATTCTATCATTGGTCAGGAAGAATAATCCTTGTGATGATGTACAGGAAGCTCTTACCTCCATGGATACCTGTAAAGGAGCTTCCGTAGCTTCTTTCTTCCCTATCTTTCACGCACATAATAATCAACGACAGCAGCATGCAGTTTAATGGAGCTGATTTCATGCCGATCAGAAGCAGGTTTGATGTATGCACCTACATTTTGGCCTCCTCATGCATTACGTTCTTGTAAATTAGACCAGCAGAGCTTTTCTTAGGCGGTTTTCTTTCTCATATTTCCTGACGAAATAAAAAATTTTAAACCGTTTATTTCCCATCATAATTCATGGTTACTCTTCCAAACATTTTTAAACCACCAAGCTTCTAGCTCTCTTTATTATCAAAATTTTGCTAAGAAATTAATAGATAGGATAATCAAATGTCTGATTGGCGCACACACCACAAAATTTTCATTACTATAGCTAGGTAAGAGAGTGCTCGTTTTACAAACAGATACAGAGCACTGCACATTTTATGCATATCCAACTATCCAAGTAAGGACTCTGTTCACTCTGTTGTTTTCCCTTGAGAAACCCACATAAACATGGTTACCTCTTATTCACCTAATGTCCCCAAGCAATATATAGACAAATAGTAAACCAGTTTTCACATTACACCAGAAAATTGGCTGAATCATTCAGAGTTTGGAGGTTGCAAGTTTTATGAGATCCTTCCTCAGAATCTTGCCAGATGGATTCTTCGGTATCGAAGCAACAAATGCCACCTTCCGAATTCTCTTGTATGGAGCTACCTGAATATTCAAGTTACAGCTAGTTAACAAACAATCTTCATAATGCAACCAGAGCTGAACACGAGCTAAATCCTTTGATAAATAATTCATAAGGTCACTGTATTTTCAGGCATACCTGTTTTGCTACGAAATCCATTATATTGCTCTCTGATAAATTGCTGCCACCCTTTCTCACCACATATGCCATAGGATACTGTCCAACGTCCTTATCAGGAAAACTGAGATGCCAAACAAACAAGATTTTAACAACTCTTTTTTTTGACTTGCTTAACCCAAGTGAGATTTAAAAACATTAAAGTGCAGAGGAAACCAAACAAAACAGAGGCCATGTTCTGATGGGTATTTAAACGAATATGAATGATGAGGACTCACGGTATAACAGCAGCATCTGCAATTTCTGGATGAGAAAGTAACAAGGCCTCTAGCTCAGCAGGAGGGACCTGAAAAGACCAAGGCCGGTTAAGCCATAAATTGTTCGACAAACCACTGCTTACAGAGCTTGAGAATGTCCAAGGCTAAATTTGAGGAAGAAAAGAAAAGCCAAATAGTTAGATGCTTCATTCACCTGGTAGCCCTTGTATTTAATCAATTCCTTCAGCCTGTCCACCACAAAAAGGAAGCCATCGTCATCAATGTAGCAGACATCTCCAGTTCTCAACCATCCTTCTGAATCAATAGTCGAAGTCGTTGCTTCTTCATTGCTGAAATAACCTGCAACATCATACCCATGAATTATTACTATATGGAGCTTCAACAACACTGCCTCTTCCATAAAATTGTTTCGATTAATATGAGCCCATCATCACAATCCCAAATTTTTATTTGATATCTGCTTCACAAGATGGTTACTGATGCAACATGGAGCTGGTAAATGCAGAAACAAGGATGGTTAACTTAAATAAATTTGAAACCCATATCCTGTTCATGAAACCCCTAAAACCTCCAATTCTCCTTGGATTCATTATAATTAAATGGTGAACAAACTTGCAGAGATGAGTTCGAAAAAGAAATTTATGACTATGTACACTTAAAATTAGGAAGGAGAAACTACTACAGGCTCATTTAGTTCAGTTTTCATTCCATTACTAACTAATCATATTAGCCTCAAGGTGAGGCTGGATGTAGCTGAAAGATTTGAAAAATATATATCTTCTAATCATACATGGAGACTAATAGAAAAGTTAAAACCAAAAAAAATAAACTAAACCAAATGGGAAGTAGTCATACTTGTCAGATATCATTTTCATGTTGGTTATGAATGTAAATTATGCAACTAAACTTTGTGCAGATACTATTTGTCATTTATCATCATAACCTTGCAAAGAAATGAAGTCTGCAATCTAAGTCAATTCAATTATTAATTTAACTCCCACTGCTGTTGATAATAACAAATCGAAAAGTTCCAAAAGGACAGGGAATATCAAATAAAATAAAAAATTACATTTTTTAAAAAAATATATCTATCAATATCTTAGAAACCTTCCACATGCCGAAAAAGAGGAGTAAGCTGAGAGAATCCAAGGATGAAAATGAAGCGTACCTTTCATGATAGAGGGACCCCTGAGCCATAGCTCACCGGTTCGGTTCACGGGCAGGGCAGCGCCACTTTGTGGGTCCACAATCTTCGCTTCCATGCTTGGCGACAACATCCCCGCTGTTCCGTATCTCCGGCTCTCCTCCAGCGAGTCCGTTGATGCTCCGATTCCCGTTGACTCCGTCAACCCGTACCCCTGAAGAATCTTCACCGTCGGATACGCCTCAAGAAAACCCTCTATCACCTCCTTGCTCAGAGGTGCCCCGCCGGACAATACCGTTTGCAGCGAACTAAGATCGTATTTGCCCTTTATCTGATTCCTCCCATTCATCATTGCTACCAGTATCGGCGGCACAAGTGGCAGGTACGTCGCCCGGTACTTTTCAATCGACGATAACATCTCGTGCATCTCGAACTTAGACAGAACCACCACCGTTGATCCTGATGCCAGTATGCCCATTGCAAACGCCACCAGACCGTATATGTGGAACATCGGCACCGTACATAAGAATATGTGCTCTCCGTCTTCTAAAAAGAATCGCCCTAAGATTGTTTGTACCATGGAGATCAGGTTCCGATGGGATGATACGACTCCCTTGCTGGCGCCGGTTGTACCTGACGAGTAAAGCAGAGTGGCCGTGTCTTCCTGGTCGACTCGGTCCCTCACCCGGCTTCCACTCGGTTGCCTCTTCATCATTTTACCCAAGGTCGTTATAATTTTAGCCTCAATGGAGGGAATGGCAAGCTCCTCATCGAGGAGAACGATGGGAAGCTTTGAATCGGCGAGTTTTGGGACGAGTTGTCGAGTCGTAAAGGCGAGGACGGGTTTCGAATCGGAGATCTGCTTGGCGATTTCCCGGGGGGTGTTTAGAGGGTTGGTGGTGGTGATAACGGCGCCGAGTGACATAACGGAAAGGCAGACGACGGGGAAGAAAATGGAGTTGGGAGATAGGAGGAGGATGACGTTTCCCTTTCGGATGCCCATCTCGGAGAGACACGACGCAACGGAATCAACGGCTCTCCAGAGCTCAGAGAAGCTGAGGTGACGGCCTGTGGCGGCGTCAATAAAAGCGGTCTTGCCATGGTGAGCTCGGGATGATATGAACGTGGTGATGTCCAGGGATTGGTTTGGTGGGAGTGCTATGGGCTTCCTCTTACTGTAGAATACAGAATTAGATTCGCAAAACCCAGTTCTTGGATCGATTGAAGGTCCGGAAATCTGCGCCATCTCTGTGATGAACACTCTGATACTGATGGTGACTCTGGATTCAGTATTGGCGTGCGGAGTCTGGGAACTGGAATTAAATAGAAGAGAATAGCGTTGACTGAGGCGGTCGGCTCTCCTGGTGTGCGTCTACTACGATAATGGTCGGAGAAGTTACGTGGCGAAACTGTGTCCGGTCTAAGCTTTGACGGTCAAAATAGCCGACCGGAATAAACGGCTTTTAACCTCCAAGTCACGAACGTGTAAACTAAATATAAACGTGATAAATATAAACTAATTTGTTTTTTATTTAATTTAAATTAAGTATTATAAAATACCTTATCAATTAATAAGTAATAATATAATTATTAATTCTATTAAATTTATTTATATAAAATGATTTTTAAATCAATTTTAAGAGAGTCCTTATTAATTTATTAATAGATAGTTTTTTATAAAGACCATGTGACTATTCTTTATATTTGTACCCTTTTTGCTAATAATTTTGTATTAATAGATTTTAAAATTAATAATTTTTATAGTTATTTATAAGATAATATTTAAAAAATATTATAATATTTAATTAATAATATCATAAATTTAATTTTTACATATAAAAATTATATTTTAATTTAACACATTAAAGCTTAATATATTTTTAATTATATTAAATTATTTTTTAACCGGATTTAATTAATTTAATAATATTTTACGCATAATAGATTTAAAACCGAAGAATCCCCTCCCCCTTTCTCCCCTCCTCTGCTTCTCTTCGTACCCCTTCCACTCCCCAGCTCACTGGAAAACCTGTCTCCTTCTATCCCAATCGCCTCCTAATTATAGCTGAAATCTCAGTTTTCTTCACTATCACTCATCAAAAATCATTACAGCCAGGTTCACTCTCCTTCACGCTATCTCGCCTCTCTCTCTCTCTCTCTCTCTCTGCTTGCTCTGTTTTTCGGCGTCGTCGTCGTCACCATCTTCTGCTTTTTTTTTTTTTTTTTTACCTATGGTGTCGAACTTATCTTACCTGCTTCAAACTCCTGATGTCCATTTATTTCATTCATGGTCCATGCCGTTCGTCATCATCACCAAGCCCCCCACCTGGTCTTCACTTACTCTCTTTTTTCCCTCTGTTTCGGTCTTCTGGCTTACGCGCCTCTCCTCCTCTCTGTCGTGGCTGATTCCGGAGAAGGCAAAAAATATCCTTTCCAAAACGATGCCGTCTGGGGAAGAATACTGAGCTGCTGGGCCACGGACTGGGCACGATTTTGGGGTTTTATTTTCTCAATGGGTTGGGTTCATTATTTTGGGCCTAATTGGTTTTTCTTTGAATAAATTTGGACTTTAAGACCAATCTGGATTCCAATATGGTTGGGCTCCGACGAATCCAAAAGGCAATCTCTATCGCTGCAAGTGATTCTACAACCACGGTGGCTAAGAAAAATTCCATGGAAGCTCAAAACGAATGCAAACCTCATCATCTCGGCTAAGTCTTCAGACTCATGTCGGATTCTCTCTCTGCTGTGCAACTTTCATGTGGGTTCTTATCTTTGTCCTGTTACCAGCGGTCTACTATGCTGTTCGATTTGTCTATCTCGATGGATATGGGGTATTGGATACAGGTGGTTTGTAAAGCTGGCATTTAGACAGGATTTTACTAGCTCTACACTCTGAGAACAATGTAAAATAAGTAATGTGTTATGTAAAAGACACTGTCAACCTTGCCTTATACTTCATCAAATCATAGTTTTAACTCAATGTTTTAGTGATACCATGATCATGTCAATCGGGCAGGCCATCCAAATGATCGTCACTCTTAAAATGGGTTTGTTCTACAACTAAAAGTGATTTAGCTTACATGAATCATAATTGGTGAAATGGGTATTTAGCTTTACTAATCCTAGTTTAGTGGCAATGTCGTTAACTTAATTTTTTTTAATTTATTTAAGTACATGAATATTTATAGATACTAATACAATTCTTAAAATTTAAAATATATGAATTATAATCGAATCTAATTTATAAATTATAATTAAGCATAATTCATGAACCATATAGAAAAATTCAAAAAACACGTATTAAATTATTATATTTATAACATAAACATCGTAAAATTAATCCACTTAATCTAGTGAGAAGCTTAATGACATGTAAATATAAAGAGTCATGAGTTATTTTGAAAAATAATAAAACCTACAATTTTAATTAATCATATTAAAACTAACTTTTTCTTAATTAATTTGTCCTAAACATAATTAGATTACCATAAAAAAAGATTAAGATGGGTCCACGCTCGACGTCAAAAAAGCCCAAGGCTTAGAATAACTCATATATATATATATATATATATATATATACACACACACACACACACTTTCTTTTCCAAGAGCTAATACACCATATCCAATATTTATAAATATATCGAGTGAAGAAATTGTAAATATGCCGACGTTTACTTCTCTTAAAAAGCATGCGACCATTCCTGCTGTGTATGTAGGAAACTTCAGAACAATTTCTCGGAAGGGTACTCACGGAAGCTGTGGATCTTAAAGCTACCCTCCGATTCCACGCCGCAAATGTAGAAAAACAAGATCACGTATTAATTGTATTATATGCGTATATATGTATATATGCACAGTTGTTAGAAACCTTATCTTTTTCAAAAAAACAAAAAACAAAACCAAAGTGGATTTTAAAAAGTGTTTTTGAGTCACTTAATTACACAACACCTTGTCTCTTTGGAAACAAACAGTAAACGCAGGCTGGCATCCTACCTCCTCGTGCATGCATTCTCAAGCTTGTACGTCTAAATCATCAACACCAATATCTTAACAACTTCACTGTCCCTCTACCCTTTTATTTTTCCGTAATAAGGAAGCTTCCTTAAGACACAATCACTTAGCTGTTACCAATTATTCTATTGTCCGTACTGTCAATGGATACTTCCTGCACTTCTTCCTCGGTATCTGAGATCTACTGCACCAGATATGGCCCTTTCTTACTCATCTTTCATTCTATATAATTGCGCTGAGAGTTTCTTATCCGAAATTGATCGTTACCCAATTGAACAGTATATACCTAATAAGCTGCATGAACTGATCTCTCTCTCTCTCTCTCTCTATATATATATATATATATATATACACAAACACACATATACACACACACATATACATAATCCTCAAAGCCCATTAAGGTTCTTCTTCGAAATATGTCGGGCATGAATTTCAATGCTCTCAGGGACATGCACAACTCAGCTAATGATCTGCTTCATTCCCCAGGTATCCAACAAGCTCTAATACACCATGGGCTGGAGAAATGGGTCAACCAAGTTTCAGAAGCCTCCCTAACAATGTTAGACGTCTGTGGCATCTCCAAAGACGTTCTGTTGCTCGTCAAGGAACATCTACAAGACCTCCAATTCACGCTCCGCAGAGTAAGTAAGAGTGCAGATTCTGATATAGGCGACAAAATCGCAGCCTACAATCGGTACAGAAAAAAGTTAAAGAAGGAAACTTTCAAGTGCTTGCACTCACTAAAAGCCATGAAGGTGAAATCCGTTATCACTTCAGGTATGGAAACAACTGCAGGAGACCACAACCTTAGGGTTGTGGTAGATGTGCTGAGAGAAGTTAGGGTTACTGCTATCTCTGCAGTGGAGTCCTTGTTGTCTCTCATTTCCATTCCTTGGCTTGACAGAAAATCGAGTAAAGGGTCTTTTCCCTCCATGTTTATGCGTTCCAGTAGCCAGGATCTGTATGATTTTTGCGATGAGATGGCCGTTCAAAGTGCCAACAAGAGACTGGAAGCTGTGGAGATCGCCATTGAAGACCTTGAAGTTGAGTTAGAGTGCATATTTAGGCGTTTGATTCAGACAAGAGTGTCACTCTTAAATATACTTACCAACTAGCTATATAATTAAGTAAATTGGTCTTCCCATATGGCAATTCCCATTGTTTCAAGGGGCTGCAGAGTCTAACTAAATATATATACGTTAATGTCTCACACATGACCTTATAAGTACACATGAATATGTATTTATGTAAAAAGAAAAGGGCTAAATTTAACAAAAGCTTGGTGGGAAACTAAGTGGACTTACGCGTCGTTAACCTTTTAGTCTAATGTACTCATTTATTATTTTTGAATAAGCATTAGAATGCTGATTTACTGGTGTAAATCTTGAAAAAATCTGAATTGGAAAGAAAAATTGTCCTGAATTAGCATTTGAATGGACATAGCTATTTTCCAATGTTATTATTGTTCTAATCTTATTGCAATGTACAAAATAAGCTAGTTCTTTAAGGTCATAAATGCCATGTTTCGTGAATTCTAAGATCGTAGTAGTTTAATGTCATTGTTAGGTATAGAAAAGTTGGATGGATTCAAAAGAAAAGGGTTACAAAAGGACCCAAAGGAGCAAACCTTTCAAAGTCTAATCAACATGAGCCATTATATTGAGTATTCTTGGTTGTTTTGGGTAAATTTTAAATCAATGATTTATAAAATCTTTTATTTTGAATAATTTGCTATATTTTAGTAAATTTTTTTATAATATTTATATATTGACTATGTATAATTATGATGTAATATGATACATTAATATTAATAATCCCATGATTATACATTAATGATCCAATGTATTTCAGCAGTGATGCAGAAATACATACAAAAAACCTAGTGATAGCTAGCTCTTGATGATGAGTGCCAAATGATTGTACCAAATGCATTGGGGAATGATTCTGCCATAGTAATGTCATCAATTAATCATATTGTTCTTGAGTGATGGGTTATTGTTTTCTTGTATTGTTATGTTCTTAGGTAAAAGATATCGATATTTGGTTAGCATTAGACACTTTAGTTCTTCCATTAAGGTTATGTCCCTTTGAGTAACTATGCAATCTGTAACGGGTCTCTATTGTATGATCAAACAAATTACAATGGAATATGCATGATTTCTCATATTTGTCTTACAGCACCATTCAATGGTATGAACTGTAATCTTATAGTGAGAATAATAGTATTTCTCACGAATTGTGTTAACTCTCCAAGTTGTTCTATTTAACTTTTTGATACTAAAGCTACATTTTTTTCTCCCTACACTGTCCATCAAGATTTCTCTATGTTCTTCCTCTTGTTTGATAATTGAGTATACCTCATTTAGGATTAAAAAAATATTTAATCAACGATATTTATTTTTAACGACCTTGTATGAATCGTTTAGTTTCATAAGAAATTTTATTATCTACTCTCATCTATTGCTATTCAATTACTATTTTTAAATTTTTATAATTAAATAGTTCATCAAATAAGGCATTTAGTTTTGAAAAATAAATATTTTTAGAGTTTTGATTCTGCATGAGTGTTGTAATGGTTTGTTTTAACTTATAGATTCTAAAAAAGTCATGTTGTGTATCTCTCTGTTCTAATTCGATAACTATTAATCAGTATTTATTTAATTTAAAATTTAATTTACATATTATTATTAAAAAATATATATAATATATAATTATGATTATACTTTTATATATTAGAGCACTAAAAGAATTCAATAATCTTAAAATTTCATGTACCGACATGATCAAACTTCTTTCTAACTATATTAAATAAGTCTTTCTATCCATTAAAACTCCAATTTAAAAGGTAGGGCAATCTCATTGAGCCCAAGTTTTCAACAATGCTAGTATTTAATAATAAAAATAATGAATTAGAAGAGATGACATTTCAACCAACTAGACTATTTGTTGCCCTATATGTATATGTATCTATGTATATATATATATATATATTAATTATAAAGCAAAGCCATGACATTCAAAGAACAAGTCATGGTATTTGTTGCCCTATATGTATATGTATCTATGTGTATATATATATATATATTAATTATAAAGTAAAGCCATGACATTCAAAGAACAAGTCATGGTATGCTTTAGTTACTTTTCTAAAGTGACAATATATGCATAAATATATACTACAAAATGTAATTTTTATACTATAAATTATTGAAATGGATGGTTTCCAAGTCAAAGAACATTAGAAACATAAGAAAACTAATAATGTATCCACACCACGCAAGACCTCCTTTATATATACGTATATATTTGTGTACATGCATTTGACATCAGAGGTGATGGTACATGTATTATATACTAATATATATATATATATATATATATCTTTTATCTTCAGTACATACGCATTGATTGACCATACATGTAGAATTTAACACAACACATAAAAAAAACTAAATTGGATAAAATTGATCCACGATCATGAACAAGCCACATGGGTGATGACTTTAGGTTTTTCTTCATATGTGGTCAAAACTGAATTAGTTGAAAATTTAAAATTCCATTCTCTAAAAAATTCTACTACATTCCAATCAAGTCCCCACTAGTTATTAATTAGTAACAAGTATATATTCACCTAACCAAGACCCTATATATATATATATATATATATATATATATATATATATGTAGAGCTTTGATTTTGACTTGTCACTTATGAACCATCATTTATCATACCGACCAAAAAGTTTAATGGAATCTCCTTTTTTTTGCTCCCTACAATCATCACCTAACCTCCACAATGACGAACCAGAGATTGGGATGAAGAGACAGATTGTAGTTAAATTAACTTAAAAGGAACTTAATTAATTAACTAAAAGTGATTTAGTTTGTTAATTAAGAAATGAAATGGAATTTGGGTTTCAATTATTAAGTCATTAATTACTTTTCAAACAAAAGAAAAGACCCATTGTAAAGAAATTAAAGTTGTATACGTAAGTTCCACTATTGTGATGGGAAGCTAATTAATTAAAATTCCATTTCTACCATTAAATTCTTGATGACCCAAACAAAATATATTAGAAAATTTCAAACTCACAAGGTTTAAAGACTTTCTCTTATTTAGTCACCCCTAATATTATTTATATATATATATATATATATATATGTTAACTTAAAATTTAACAAATTTCTTAAGAACTACACTTTCGTAATCATTCAATAAATGAAATCATGTTATATCTTGAAAATAAACCATTAATTGGTGGCCAACAAAGCCTAAGAAAAGTACAAGTTGAAGAGAAATATATGTGTGTGTGTGTGTGTATACATATATTAAACACTTTATTTTGATGGGGAAGATTAGAAGATTATTATTTGATTATGTTGATAATAATATTTGGAGAAAGTTTGTTTAAAATTGGTCAAAGGGATGAGTATGTTAGTGGTTAGGGAGGAAGATTTGGACTTGCGTTGAATATGCAGAAGAAAATGAAATGTGGGTCCGAGTAAGAGTTCTTTACGCTTGCCTTGTGTATGAAATGTTGAAATTTTCATGATTATTATTATTTAGATAAGCATTCTTATTTCATTCACGATTTATATATGACACGTAACTATTATTTTTTTTTTAAAAAAAAAATCGTTATTTCAAGTTCTCAATCATTTAATAGAAGAAAAAAAATAAAATAATGATATATTTTAACCTTCTTTTAATTACCTCAAAGTAACTTTGAGATTTAACTGTTGTATTAATACATAAAAATTCAGTATTTTATTTTATTCAATTAAACGTACAATTAATTACGTACGTTTGATTAAAAATATTGTTTAATCATTTGAATCTTGTTTAATTGACTTTTATTTCTCAGCGAAACTAAATAGATGAGGTAAAAGATTTGTATAAAGGATGGGCACATAAGGGAAAGGTGATATCCTATCTAAATCCTTGTTACATAGAAGTAATCTTTAAAGGAAATCATATTAATAATCAACTAATATGAAACTATGGTATAACATTGGGATAATAATTAGATAGCTTCAAGAGAAAGGTTTAGACTTTGGAAAACCTGCATAAAAAAACCCATTCAATTTTATTATAAACACTGCTCATATCATATTTGAGGCAAAATTATCTTACCTTTCCTTTCTTTCATTTCCTTTCCTTTTCTTTCCTTTTTTTTCATTTCATTTCATTAAAGCTAAGACTCTTGTGCCACAATGGCATTATTCTATATTTTATTGTTATGAATAAAAAAGTATATTGATAAAGAGATATCATACATTTTAAGTAGAGTCATAGATGGTTTGTCAATATTTTGACTATGATTTTGTATATGACATTACAAAGTGAGATGGGTCGAAAATATTGAAATCTTTATAGGGAGGAGATCTTTCAGATTAGTATAATACTAGCTTAATTGAGTTCAAAATAAACTGATTGAAAAAAGATATTGAAACAGGTAATACTTTATTTCAAATAATAAACTCATATCTACGATAAACAGATGATAGAATATCATTTAGTTTAAAGGCTTTGTAGAGGCTTATGCTTTTAAGAGCCTTAACTATTTTTAATTCATCTAAGATAGTTGTTTAGATTTGAGTAAGCATTCGATCCATGGGATAATGGTACAAAAAGCATAGATAGTAAAGGGAGTATGTGACGATGAGGTGTAGAGTGCTTTAATTTTATCCTTGAAATATTCTAATATGCCTGAAGAGTATGTAGTTTTTTTTTTAATCTTTTTAATGGTAGCTTTTAAATAAAAATAAGAGATATTTCAATCTTTACTTAGCAGTCATTTATTCTTAACTTGTTGTTTTTAATAAATGTATTATTATTTGAAAAGATATTATAGATTAAATTGTAGAGATTGTTCTAATTGAATATTGTCTCTGGTAGAGGTTAGTTATTGAATTTTATTTACAGTGGTAGTAATTTTATTAGTAGTTAACTATAATATATGTAAATAATTTAAATAATATTTGAGAAGAGAGACACTTATGTATATAACTTTTTCACAAAACCAATGGCCTTTAAAGGTAAAGACCGATTGATGTCGAGCTTTGGAAATAATGGAGGTACATGTTACATCTTTTATTCGTGCATTTTCAATTTTAAATTGATGTTCAGGGTGCCAAGAAAGCTAAAGCATCATCTGCATTTATAAATAGGGACTGATGAGTGAGTAATGATAGTGTGAGAATTCAACTGGTATCATTGGTAATTAGCTAAAACATGATCTAACCCACTTTAATATTTCTCTGACCTATACATTTGTTAAACTACGTATAAAGGTTCTCTTTATATATGATGTCAATTACGTTAAGATTCTATATTATTTTTATAAAAAATATTTATTAAAAATTAGAATTTTTAGAAATTATTATCTTTTGCGGATTCAGCATTGAAATATATCGTAATAAACAAGTGAGATGAATGTGTTTGAGAGAGAACTTTACGTAAGGCTCAAAAATGAGTTTTTTTTTTTTTTTAATAATATAGTTATATTTCTAATATAAAAAATATATTTGTAATTGATCTTTAGAAAAATAATGAAAACAACTAAAATAATAGGTGAAGGTGAGTTGGAATAATAATTCAAAAATTTGGGTTTTTAATTCCCACGTGCGACACGTGCGGGGAAATGAGGGAGATATAGTCAAGTGGAGACCATTGACTCATGATAGTCAAGTGGGCCCTTCTCTCCAGCTTCCTATCATTTTTCTCCACAGATTTAGGCGTCTTTCTTTAGAAAACTAAAACAACAAAAAAGTAATTAAATAATAAATTATAAATTTTTATCTAATTAATTAATTAATTAATTTAAGCACACCTTACTTATGAAACATATATATATATATATAAATTCAATCAGAGAGCAAACACATGTTATTTCCAAGATCAAGAATCGTAATATAATTCTTTTCTTTGTAATTTTTTAATGATCTTTTGTATATTTATGATGAGTAAGTTATCTTTGACTACTTCAATTCAGTACACTAAATTAATACTAAAGAAATTAACGAGTTCAAATTAATATATGTATATATATATATATTAATATACGTTTTTCATATATATATATATATACACAAAAAGTTTCTGAACTTTACCCTAAATTAATATATGGGTATACAAATATGTATTAAAGAATCACCTGTACATATATATATACATACATATATGTGGTTTTGTGTAATTGTGGATGGCTGAGTTGAGATGTACACATCTCCGTAGCCAGTTGAACAGTTAAGAGTGCAAGAATAAGAGACTGAAGCTGATACATCTTCTCTATTAAGACATCTTCTCTTTTGGAATGACATTGCCTTCTTTCTTCTTTTCTTTAAACCCGTAAATATATATACATATATATATATATACGTCAACTATCTTCGATACATGAGCCTATCAAACAAACAGATAATGTTGATTAGTTCATCACTTTTGCAAATTAATTACAATAATCAAATGATCAAAAGCTATGCTAGAGGAGATGAGGCGTATCGGGCCATCAAAAAGATCACACAGGGGCATGTAAGTTTAAATGAATTCTATCCGATATAGAGAGTTTGATATATATGGTATTTATAGTACTAAAAATTTTAATTTATAGTGGTATTAAGTACTCAATTATTAAAAGAGTCACAAAATTATGAGTCGACTAATATATTTTAAGAGAATACTCTTTACTAAAAGTATAATAGAAGGTCGTTCTACGTAATTATTCATGTGAGTTAGATAACATTTATAAAACGAACTTCATTTACTCGAATTAAGAATCTTATGTCAGTTAATTCCAACGTAAGAAAACAAAAAAATATAGTAAATGCAAGAATACTAAACTTGTCATAAATATTTTAAACAAACCCTACCGAGCTTTTACAAAAATATTTTAACTTGTTCGCTTGGTCTCCTCAAATATGCGAAGGATTGAGTCTAACATCATCACTACGAGTTTGGCCTACATCCATTGATGAAGCAGAAGAAGAGAAACTTCTCCCTTGAAATGCAAGAGGCAATATCAACCATTTTGATTAATTCATTTTATTTTCATTTAATACATCAAATTGTAATTAACAAACATTATTAGGTAATAAAAAAGACAAATCAACTAGAATATTACTCCACAGATATAATAATTCATCGAAATTTTAAAACAACACTAATTGATATAGTGTGAATTGGAGTTTGATCAAATTAGAGTTTTGAATTGAAAGTTTAGTATCGTATGTAAAATTTGTACTATTAATTACCCTTTTAAATAAAAGTTTAAGTCAATAATTTGTACTATTAATTACCCTTTTAAATAAAAGTTTAAGTCAATAATTTGTAATAATAAAAGGTAGTCAAAAGAATGTTTAACTTTTCACTTAAAGTTCTTTAAAAAAAATAAAATGTGGCATCACAACTTTTATTCTTGGGTTAAACACTTTACAACTTATAGTACTACAAAATGATTCAAATTGGTGTGTGTGTAAGTATACTATTTTTATATGGCTATGCTTTTTGGTGGGTTGGTAAATATATAGTCACAATATATTTGTGGCTAAGCCACCTCTTTGGAGTTAGAATAGTTATAAATAGGAATGATTTGATAGAATTAAAATTTTATTTTATAATTTTGTAATAAAAATTTAAAATAAATTAATTATATTTATAAAATGTATCGAAGTATCGTACATGTTTTTTAAAAATATTTTTATTTTTTTATATATTTATTTACTTTTCAATTATATTTAGTTAAATACTTACAAATAATAAGAAATAAAATTGTTATGAAATTGAGGGGTGAGGTGTTGAGAAAGTAATGGGGGGGGGGGAAATGAGGGGGACGAATCCTGTCGGCAAATTTTGGTAAAGGTAGAAAATAAATAATAAGAGGGACACGTGGCGCAATAGGATTGAACTGTGACCAAATTATCCTGGGAGTCCTATAAATGGTGATGTTCCATGTTCCTTCTTTTGGTATTGGGGGTCCTCTCTTTACCTTTGCCAAAGAATCTGCAAACCAAAAACTCGTTGAATAAGCGACTCAAGAGAGAGAAAACAAATATCAATGGAGGAGAAAAAGTCAGTTAAATCAAAGTTCAAAAGAGTCTGTGTTTTCTGTGGAAGCAGCACGGGCAAGAGAGAGAGTTACCGCGATGCTGCTCTTCAGCTCGGCCAAGAACTGGTATATTTACACATTTATACATACATACACAACCCCAAACACGCCCTTTCTCTCTTATTTACCTACTAGATTGAATATATATCTGCAATTAGGTAGAAAACATCAATCTTTGTTTTGTATTGAAGGTGACGAGGAGTTTGGATCTTGTTTATGGCGGAGGAAGTGTGGGGCTGATGGGCCTCGTTTCTCAGGAGGTTCATCGTGGGGGTGGACGTGTTTTAGGGTATATATACACACCTGAGATTTCTCGTTTATGTATGTCAATTTTATATTCCTACAACATTAATTAGCTTTAATCGATTTTCTTTTCTTTTCTCCTCTCTTTCTGATCTTCAATTTGTTTTACTTGCAGAATCATCCCAAAGACTCTGATGAGCAAGGAGGTACACATACATAGAGATACATACATATATATATATATGCATATGTAGTCTGAAAATTGAAGATGATTAAGGAAAGAAAGTGAGATAAATATGTGTTTGTAAATAAAGCAGATAACTGGAGAAACAGTAGGAGAGGTGAAAGCAGTAGCAGACATGCATCAAAGGAAAGCTGAGATGGCCCGCCATTCTGACTGTTTTATCGCCTTACCAGGTCTCTCTCTCTCTTTCTTTAATTAATTTTGTACAAGCAATTACTTTAGAAACTTAAGGATTAATTTGGTGTTTGTGTTGTGCAATAATTAGGTGGATATGGAACTCTAGAAGAGTTATTAGAAGTCATAACATGGGCCCAGCTGGGAATCCACGACAAGCCTGTAAAGCTACTTCTCCGTGTCTCCTCAATTCTTCTTATACTTATACACACATATATATGTATATATAGATATATAGCTACGAACCCAATCCATATTCGATGTATATGTACATAAACAGGTGGGTTTGATTAACGTGGATGGCTACTACAACTATCTTCTCACCTTCTTAGACAAAGCCGTCGACGATGGCTTCATCAACCCTCCTCAGCGTAGCATCATCATCTCTGCTTCCACCGCAACTGACCTCTTCCAAAAACTTGAGGTTCTTCCATTTCTCCCTCGTACACCTACTTCCATTCGTTCGTGGTGGGTGAAATATGTGTGTGCGTGCGTGCAGAATATGGTTATAAAGATAAGATTTTGGTTGTGGTAGGAGTACGTGCCGATGCATGATGGAGTGGTGGCTAAGGCCAAATGGGAGGCGGAACAAGTGGAGCTGAATTCGCATTTGCAAACAGAGATTGCCCGTTAATTAATTTAATTAATTAGGTATCCACCACAGACACGGGAAAAACCCACCCAGCTTTACTAATTTAATTAAACTAATTCACTCTAATGAGTTTTTATATGTCTTGCTTTTTCTGTTAATTTTCAGGATCATTAATTTGATTTCCGCGGAGAAATTTGTAAGCAACTAAGTTCTTCTCCTTCCTCAGTTTTGTACATGTACATTTTGTTGGAAAGGGGAACAATTTTATAATTTCATAGTTTTATAAACGTGGTGTATGTAAGTATACGCACAGGTTTGTTATGGAATTAACTCGGGTGCTTTGTAAATATACGTATGTGTAAGAATTATTAATGTACAAAAAAAAAAATATTAGCGAGGAAAGAAAAACAAAAAAGAGCAGCTTTTTTGTATTCTTCCTTTTTCTTGGGCATGCCTGGTTTGGTTCTTCTGGGGTTACTCTTTTTTTCTCGTCTCATCATGGCATGACATTTTTCCAGACGCTCTTAAATTAACATGGGGTTTTATTTATTATGGTTAAGGTGTAATTTACATACACACACATATGTATGTATGTATGTATGTATAATAAATGAGGAATTATTGGAAAAGAAAAAGAGGAAACTAAAGAATGTCCTTTTGTTTCTTAGAAAGAGAATATTGACAGGAAGGAAATGATGAGTGGGCTGAAAACAGACGCCATGCCCACTCATGGCGGCTTAATAAAACCGCGAAAGGTCGATTTTTTGAAACCCCCCCGCCCCAAAAAAAAAAGAAACAGCGAAAATAAT
>NW_019014666.1:1542332-1560996 GCF_000150535.2 Carica papaya | reverse complement strand
AACCCCCCCACCCCCCCCCCCACTTTTTTATTTTCTTTATGTTTAATTTACATTATTTACATCCAACATCAAATTTTTTAACTTTGATTAGAATAGAATTTATATTAAAATAATATATAATAAATGTACAATGTTGAAAATATTATCTCCCATTAAGTAAAAGATTCCTCTAAAAAGGCAGAAAAGTTTGAAAATTTTCATTTCCATTCCTTCAATGATCAAAAGAACCAAGCAAGAGAACAACTGAGAATTCCATTAACTTTTATATTATTATCAAGAGATACAGTATTCTAGCATTAGTAAAACAAAAAAAAGAAGGATCAAGCGGGGATGATGATTCAACCAGGAAGATCCATGATAATCATGGCACAGCAGGGGATGAGGATTCAATTTTTGTTCACAATAAAAATATATACTTATACAAGTATAGATACAGACGCTAGGAGGATTCTTTTCAATCCAAGATCTTCTAGATTACCAAAAACCTCTCTTGTTATGCTGTCTTCTCATGCTCCTTATTCTCCAACCATCACTAAATGAAAGAACCACACTGCAGAAACATTATTCTGCCATCCAGCCATATATATACTTCTACAATAGTTTAATTAAAAATAAAATTTCATTTAAGTTACTAATAAAACTATAATACTGAATGTGAGTCTACTCGATGCATAAGATAATATCTCATCTTGTTAAATCAATACAAAGTTTTGCTGACAGCTGGTATAGACCAAAATTTCCCAGCACCCTGGGATATTTGCAAGACATATCTATCCTAGGATAAGCTTAAGCAATACAGTAAACAAAAAGTTAAGTAGAAAGTTCCAAATTATAAATCAAGAGAGTAGAAATGAATGCCAGCTTGAGAAGAAATTATACCAAGAATTACATACATGACTTGAGAAGACGCTGCAGATATTTGAGAACTAAATCAAGAGAAATGAATGCCAGCTTTGTTGAACAGAGAGAGTAGAAATAAAAACTCTTGTTGTGAGAGTTTGGAAGCCCTCTTCTCTTCAAAATCTCCCTCCCTTAACACAGCCAAGACCTTGTCCTTGAATTCCGAAACCTCACCATCTCCCTCGCCATCCTCCACCTCCATTTCATCATCCATTTCATCATCCATCTCCATGCTTTGATCCCCATTAGAATCCCCCAATCTCAATATATTCATAGTAGCATCCTCAGAGGAATCATTTTGAGACTGTAGTGACAGTAAGGTCTTGTAGTTCTTCTCCAGTAGCGAAAGTACATTTTTCTGCCTGAAAATGGAACCAAGGGTTTTGTTCTTTCGAATGAAACAAATTCGTATAAATCCATCCCACTCCTTAGCATTCACTTGTGGACGTGGTTTCCTGGGCTCAATTCGAACAACAGATGAATCAACCTTTGGTGGTGGCCGGAAATTGTTCCTCCCAACTTTGAGTAGATGAGATACTCGAGCATAGAGCTGGGTATTTACAGAAAGACGACAATAGAGATTGTCTCCAGGCTGAGCAGCCAGCCTCATTGCGAATTCTCTTTGAAACATAATGACAGCACACCTGAAGCCAGGTTGGTGAAATAATAATTTGAAAGTGAGGGGAGAAGATATTTGGTAAGGAATGTTTGCCACACAAATATCAAAATGGGGAAGATCGGTCTTTAGCACATCACCCTGGATGACCTACCAAAAATAAGCACACAACAAAAATATCAGTCTTGGCAGATTAAACAATCGGATAGTGTTACCTCTCATTCAAACAGATTGCAGGATTCACATTCTGGTTCATTTGTCTTAAAAAAAAGCAGGTTTATTTTGTCATCAGCATGTTTACAGCACTTAAAATTAGCATTTACAGCATGTTTACAGCACTTAAAATTAGTATTCTGGTTCATAGCATAGAAAAGGCAATTCAAAACTGAAAAGAAGAATTTCCTTCAGTCAACTGTACCTCCTAAGAGAAGATCTGACATACCATGTGCCTAGTTTATTTCCTAGCCAATTCTTAATTCTAATTCTCACATTAAAATTTTTTAAAATAAAAATTAGTGTACTATAAATAGCATAGAAAAGGCAATTCAAAAATGAAAAGAAGAATTTCCTTTAGTCCACTGTACCTCCTAAGAGAAGATCTAATATACCATGTGCCTAGTTTATTTCCTAGCCAATTCTTAATTCTAATTCTCACATTAAACTTTTTTAAAATAAAAATTAGTGTACTATATATAGCACCAAGAAGGCAACCTGTATATGCATACGAAATGCTTTACAAATCTATCTAAGTATTTATCAAATTTCCTCGATCCTCATAGGTTGTAATTTTCATATTAAACTTAATATGCATATATGATTTAGATTTAGTTCAGATCACATCTCAATTTTACTGATAGAAATTAGAATACAATAAAAATGAAATAAAAATTTGAATAAATTTTAAGTCAATTTCTATATCCAATTCAAGATAATTTTTTCATTCATTCATTAACAAGTGGATACACAAATATGCCATTATGAATTTCAAAGTACAAACAGGGGGTTCATAAAATATGACTAAATCCTACGAATCAAATAATTAAGACATAAAATTGATTGGTAATAGAATAAACTCAAACCAGATTGACTTGTCACTAATCCACCTTAAATTCTATAAGGGTGAAAATTCAATCTGAAGGAATTGAATTCCCACCATGAATTCAAAGACAGGAACTAAAATACAAAAACTTCCGTTCAAATTTATGCCTACTAAGATTAATATGACACTAAGAGGTAGAAATAAACAAGAATTAAAACACAAAATGAACTAATCACAACCTTATAGTCTTATACAGCTGTACATACATTCTTGAAAGTAAGACCAGAATTATTGACATATCCATATAAACACAAACCCCGGTAAATATGTACATTAACCTTAAATATTCAGAATTCAGATAATTCATGTCAGATAAAGATTAATCTTGTATAAGGTTGGACCTTTCAATTAATGCGTTTTGACCAACTGGTTATGTAAGTTCTAGTTCATGATAGAAAATTTTCCAACTTCAGCGGAAAATTAACATATACTACATTTATCTATAAAAAAAACATATACTACGTTGTAATAAAAAACAAAAAAAAAAAAGTTAGCCTTCCAGTCAGAAGAACACCACACAATTACAGTGTATTAACCAACAACTACGGCTATTAAGTTGCAGAAAGTTTTGATTCATAAAAAAAAGGAGTTGCAGAAAGTTTTATTATCTGTAGTCCTATCATGCTTTTCAGCTACCATATCCCTCTATCCTAAATCAAATCAATAAAGAACAAAAACGGTAATCAACTTAAATGTAAAAGGAGAAAGGTCAAATCTTAATTCATTAACAAATACATATACACCACACTCTTCAACTTCAAGGAGAACTGTAAAGTATCCGCTTTCTTTCTCTGATTTCACGGAAAACAAGATGAAAAATTGCAGGAATAAACAATATATATACCTTCAGGCGATTAGAGAACGGAGTCCCCTGAAACCGCCGCTGCAACTCGAGAACCATACGAGAATCAAGCTCGATGGCGATGACTTCCTTTCCAGCTTCAAGAAGCTTCTTAGTAAGATTTCCGGTACCGGGACCGATTTCGAGGATGACATCGGTGCTCTTGATTCCAGCTTTTTGCACAATGGAGTCCACTAATAAAGGATTCTTGAGTATGTGTTGACCTTTGGACTTGTGGAAGGATATGCCTCCTTGGTAGTGGTTTGCTGGTGCGCGATTTGACTTTGCTTTCTCTTTCTTGATCTTTCCTCCCGCCATCGGAAACGATTAGTGATGCAGAAACGAGAAAAAGAGGAGGGTTAGGGTTTTAAGATTTATTCAAGCTCTTTTTTCTGACTTTTCTTTTTTCTTTCGGTATCTGCTCGGTCTTTCAAGCCCTAGCCGCAAGCCACACGATCCCTAAGGTTTTGCCCTTTTTGTGCTAACATAACCATGACCCCTTTCTGTGTTGCAGCTGAAGAAGAAAGAATGGAACAGAACTCGTGCTCCAGGCTGGGAACCCTCATTAAGCTTTTGAAAACGAACGGCGTCGTTTTAATGAGCCAGGCTTGAGGCTGGGAACAATTATTAAGCTCCTTAAAACGGCGTTGTTTTCAGGAGCTAGGGTTGATGCTGGGCCGATGGGCTTGGCTCTCAAGGCTGGGAATGGAACAGAACTCGTCCTCGAGTCTGGGAATCCTTATGATGCCCCTTAAAACGAACGGCGTCGTTTTAAGCCCCAGGCTGTAGGCTGGGAACAATTATTTAAGCTCTTTAAAACGGCGTTGTTTTCAGGAGCCAGGGTTGAGGCTGGGCCTCTGGGCTTGGGTCTCGACCAAGAAGTTATAAGACTTAAATGGGCCGAAGAGCGACAAAATTATGCCAATGTTGAATTAAGAAATTGAATGCTTTCTAAGTTTTAATAATTAATTCGATAAGTGTAATTAAATCAAATATCACAAAAATTATATGTATTTAAAAGAGTTAATCACTAAATTATATTTTCAAAATTATTTTATAAATCAAGCAAATTTTTAATACATTAATAGTTCAATGGTATAAAATAAATATATTCACAATCATTTATCTTAAAATCCATAACAAAATTGTCAAAATTTTAAAAAAAAATCCAAAATTAAATTCTTTAATGGTTTATAGTTAATTCTCTTTAGAACTCTCATAAATTCGTTTACACATTTCATTTTAAAAATTCATAGTTAAAATGGAATTTGAAATGTATTTGTTTCAATTCTGTACATTACTAATTTGATTTTTTTTTAAAAAAAATTATAAAGCAATTCCAAATATAAAAAAATAAAATTTATAAATAAATTTCATAGTTCTTCCTATGAAATTTGAACTCATTCTCATATTACCAATAATTTTTCCTTTTAAATTTAATAATTTTTTTATTTTTTTAATAAGTGGATTATCATTTTATTTGGGGTATGAAATATATTAGTAAATAGTAATTACTCAAAATATAGAAACATTATAACGTGATCATGTTAGTTGCAAAACTCAGAATGAACTAACGTGATAAAAATTTTTATCTTACGTTAGTTGATCAATTCACATTAAATTATTTTTTTGATCACGTTATTTGATTTTGAATTACGCAAAAAAATATATGTACCTAATGTATTTTATTAGAATATTGAGGTTATTAAGAATATATATTATATTTGAATTATTAAAAGGATTTTTGAATTGTCTTATTCTCAAAAGATAAATACAAGACTGCTGTGTGTGCAAATGCTGCTTTTCATACGGCTATAAAAATTATTCTTCTTTCAATTAATAACTTATAATACAAAAGACTGCAAAGAACTCGGTGTCTATTTTAGGGAGGAACTTCCTTGAATGCTCTTTGGACTCCAAACACATTCATGTCTCTGAAAGATTCTTCAACACTATTCATCTTAAAAGATAGTACCTTGGAGTTTTGAACTGTTGTAGTCCATTACATGTACCTCAGCAGACAGGATCAAAATCCATTAGAGAATTATTTTGGGGCTAAAGCAGTACATGGGGTGCTAATGTATGATAAGCTACCTCTTGAAGCAGTTTCTATACATATATATATATATATAAACAACCTCTTGAAGCAGTTGGTTAAATGTTAAAAGAGATTCCGATCAAGCATACCTGACAGACTCCACCTCTCTTCGTTTCCAATGTAAAATGGCTAATGCGCAGACAAGTCTTATTCAATTGCTTGGTTTATTCTCTCACAGCAACCTGGCCGCATAACCTGCGGCTGATCATAAACAGGACATTTTACCTGCAACTTAGTTGACCGACAATGCAAAATCTGTCAAGTACTCAAGTTCATGAGAAGAAGCAGAAGCCAAGGTGCCTACCAAACAATGAAGTCAGACCTCATTGACAAAACGAGGGAATAACTACCAGCGATTAGCCATAATCTGGGTATTATCTGATACTCTATCAGAATCAACCAATCACCGAGTGCTGGATCAGAGATAATAAATGTAGCAAAAAATACATGTGACATATTTCATGATTGACAGACATGTCCAATAAGAATCTCTGCAGAAACTCCAAATCAAGACTCTAGACGAGACCAGCCTTCTTCAATACTTGCTTGAAGTTCCTCATAAGCTTGCTTTGAGCTGGTAGCAAACATCTCCAGGGCCATGAGAATCTGTTCTAGACTCAATTGCAGACAAGAATTTTTAGTGATTTCAGTCAAGTTGACTCCCTCTTTAGCTAAAACTACACCACTCTTTTCCCTGTAAAACAGAGTCATTTCTTCTTGAGTATGTATAACCCTTTGCAGGTTTTGCCTCTCTTTCTCCAATATCAACATTTTTCTTTCCATTTCCTTGTCAGCAATGATCCTCTGCTGTGCATCTAGATTGTGCAGTCCCAAAAGTTGACTTAAGCTCATTAAAAATCTGTCAATTGCCTCAATCACCACCTTATCTGGGAGTTTATCAAGGACTTCAGACCACTGGCTAACAACTCCAAACAGAGGGGAGGGTCCAATCCTCTGGGGTGAGAAGGACACAAGACCATCATGTGAATCTTCAGAACCACGTAGAATACATCTTAGTAGCCAACCATTTAAAGCCTTGACATAACCCCTTTGTGCTTCAATCCAATAAAAGAAGCTTAAGTAAAAGCTTTGTAGCTTAAGTTTTAGTTGCATGGCCACTTCAAGATGAGAAGTGCTAAGTTTTTCATTTGATGCAGTTGTGTCCAGAATTCTGACTTCTGCAATTGTCTGAGATTGGTTCCTGTGACATTCTAGCATAGCTTTCCACATTTCAAGTAACCTAAAAGGAGGGGCAAAAAAAAAGCGAAATGGTGATGGAAAATTCACCAACTGATATGGGAAATTATGACAATCAGCACCAAGGTTAAACCTCATTCAGAATTTATCAAATACTAGAAATCATGGATTTTAAAAAGAAAATAATGCATGAGAGACAGAAACGGACAGAGGAAACTCTGGAATGCTATGTTTATATTGATTTTCCCCACTTTCCATTCACAAGTTGAAATGCCTTTGATATTACATAAATCAAGAACAGCTATACCTCTAATAATCATAAGAGTTTCTAGCTCCAGAAGCGGAAAATATATATTGGTTAAACATTCTTTCCATCATTTCCAAATCTTCTTAGTCGCAATCATTCAAACTGTCACCAATGATTATGATCTCGTTGGTGAATTAATGAGTATTTATACTTGTGCCTTAGTAACAAGCCAAAACCTTCCTCTCTTTTGGTGGAAGAAATCATTCTCTTTATATCTTATTTTTCTTGGACTTTATCGACATCTTTGATTAATATGTTTATGATAGAAGGTGTACTAGAAGCTCAAAAACATTCTGTTGGACAATGAATGCTAAAAGGTACAGATGAAATAATAATACTCAATGTTTCCAGTATCTTCCAGTTAATTCTATCTTTTCAAAAACAATGTGATATATTCGTGCTTCCTTTTTCAGGAAAAGAGAACAAATTTTTCTGTCATTTCCAACACATGGGTCAATTTCTTGAAGGAGTGGAACATGGACTGGTTTGAAGCTTAAGCAATCACATACCTTTGAATCAGATCACTGATTTGTGGCCACAATTCTTCGTCCCTCAACTTATTAATAGTAACTGATATCGTTTCAATAACATGAATTGCAACTTTCATCTTGGTGGATAAAGTCCTGATGAAAATTTGGGTAGATTCAATTTTATGAGCATCAGCACCCTTTTTATCCAACCTTTTTATCTGCCTACACTTCCTGGCATGAAGTTTTCTCAATTTTTCCTCAGCCTACAAAAAAGTACAGGCTAAAGTTAGTCTCAAACAGTAACTTACCACCTCACTCCATGTCAAGTAAAAAAAAAAAAAGAGAGAAGGCAGAAGTCAACTAAAACATGAAACAAAAACAGAAGGGAAGAACATTTAGAAGGTTAAATAAGGATCAGAATAGAAATATATCATGCTCAGGTTTTAGCATTAACTTTCTCCCTTGACTGAAAATTTGTTGCTTGGTCGTTTAATATGTTATAAGTTTTTCCCAACAATATCCTATGAAGATATAACCAGTCAGCAATCGAAGTACACATACTGATAAGTCATGTAAATTTGACATCACTGTTTTTCAACTGCGTCTTAGGAAAGGACAGACGAATTAAACAAAGGGGGAAATTTGAATAAACTTCCTACCAAAAGAGAAGTAAGAATTTAAAAATAAGGTGAACATAAATAAAAATGTTGGAACTATGGTCAATGAGAGAATAGGCCGTAATCTAGAGAAAATCTATAAAATGTGATGTTTTCTCAGTGCCTTAATTCCAAAAACAAGTTCCATAATTTCTGAATCAAGCGAGCTATTGACGCTTGTTCCCCTATGGTCTACGGGCTGTACTCCGAAGGCCAAAATTAGATACAATAACATATCTTGACTGTCATCATTTAAATGCAAACATGTAGTTATTATCAAGTTGAGATTTACAATATATGAAAAAGTAGTTCAAGTCCACAATTTCAATTCAGCATCTGCCTGTAGCCATATCAAATTATTGTTCATGGTACTCAAATACAGGAATTAAAGATAGATAATCACACCATAATAATTATAAATTAATTCACATACACTGTCCCTTCTATTACTGAATTACAAATTTACTCAATATATTTGCAGATTGGAAGATGAAGTTAAATCTAACTTGGTTCTTTTCATTCTTTCTTTTGAGCCAAAGAAAACTAGATTTGAGCATTTTGAGGAGAATAGGCCAAAAATTAACAGAAAGACCACTTTCCCACTCACAATAGTTCATACCTTGACCTCGTGATAGAGTTTTTTCTCCCACATATAGAGCTTCTTCATAGTAGAAGATAGATTCCTAAAACTCACATTGAAATCGTCATCAAAGCCAGGATTTACAGAACCAACCTTCTCTGTGGAAGATTGAGACGACATGACAGACAAAGATGGCGTGACAACGTGCAAGATCTTCATTTTGGAGGAAACTGCTTCGCAAAGATATATAAATAAATAGATAAAATCATTAGGAAAAATGTTTCTTCTTAACTAAAGCTTCTAAAATTCATAAAACATATAGCGCTCTGTTTTCGGAACAGGAGAGAGCGGGATTGAAGGGCAATTCGGCAGTCAGTGACTTACAGCATAGTGTTAATGTCTCACTCATTAGTAATGCCATGCTTCCATTTTAGTCCATTTTATCTCATACTTTAATGTGACTACAAAATAACCCACTTTAGTTCCACCCTCAAACAGAGCCTTAAAAAAGGAAAGATAACATAACCAAAATTCAACTTATATACCTTGATAAACAGAATTTTTTTGGTAATAACGGAACTTTGCAGTGTCAAGCATCTTCAAAACCTCATTTCCTGACTCTGAAGCTTTCTCAAATAAACTCTGCAGGTCTCTCATAATCTCGGAGACGCTTTTCTGAAGACTTCCACTCCGTGTTTCACTTGAACCACTCTTCTCTTTCTCTGAAATTACTTTCTTCTCCGCCCCATAGCCATTCTTTTCCGACCCATTCTGTTTACTAACGTCCTTTTGTACGTCGGCTCTCGAATGATTTGCATGAGATTTCTTTTCTCCGCGAGTTTGATTGACTGAAACATCTTCAAGATCATGAGTCCCTCCTTTTTCGTTCGGTTCTTTAAAAATAAGACCGTAAGGCAACTCACAGGCTTCAAAGAAGTTTAAGAAATCCCAAACAGAGCTTCTTGGAGCTGGAGGCGGCGGTGTTGTGGATCCTAATTCGTAATTACGAAACGAGTTAGTGTAATAATCACTACGATTAGAGTAAGCATACGAAACAGATTGAGTAGGTTGATTCTTCGCGTAATCCATTGAAAGAAACATATCATCAGGAATTGAAGTTATAGTTTCGCGATTAGGATATTCTGAGTAAAATATATCCCTATCTTCTCCTTCGCCATCGGAATCTGAATCGACTTGAAGATGCGAATCGGAGCTTAAACCGGACATGGAATGATCCGGCAACAACGCAGGAGGAGAAGACTTGGAAGGTATGGCGACGGAGACGGCCGGATCACCCCCAGACGAAGAGTCAACATTTTTCTCAAAGAAGCGGTGGAGAGTTGGGCCAATAGTTTTGAGGAACTGCATGTAAGCAACGTGCGCATCTGCGAGAACGTAGCTTTGGTGGAGCGCTTCCTCAAGGAATTTGCAGCGGAGTCGGCACAGTGAAACGGCCGGTAAGCTGTCGAGTTTCGACGTGGAGCATCCCATGACGGAAGCTTGTCCCTGAAACGAAGCCCTAGCCGGATACTCTCAGGGAAGAAGAGAATAGGTAATCTGTAAGAAGCAACGATTTACAGAGGAGGAAAAAGAATCAACTGGCCATAAATACTGAAATCAATTTCTTCTTGATTTGATTTCGCATTGACCTAAATATTCAACCGACTCAGTTTTATAGCAAGGAAATGGTGGCGGGATCTCCACAACGTCTCTCTTATCAAATTTTTCGGTTTTTTGCAATTGAGCCCTTTACTTTTTCCTAATTCGCACTGACGGACATTTCACATTCGTCCTCAAATTTCTAAGTATTCACATTTCGTGCCACTATATTTTCCTTTTTACCCATTATTATTCTTGGGAATTTGGGACAAAAGCGACATATCTTCTGTGTCTTGTTTATCCTTTTGTAGTCTTAGTGGATTTTTATTCTTGTAATTTCATATATGATTTTAGGTTGTAGCCAAAAGAAATTCAAATGCAATTTTAATTTTTTGAAATACCCATTTGGATAAATTTTTAATCACTTGATTTGGAAATTTATGTGCACATATGTAATTTGATTTTAATTTAAGTTAATGTGAAAATGCTAATTAATAAATCATGTGGAAAGGACTAGTAGGTACATACAATAATAGGTATAGTGACTTTTTTCAAATTAATTATAGGTATATTATTGCATAAAAAGAAGAGAAAATTAATGATATGAGTTATGGCATGAATAGAAAAAGTACCATAAGATGGAGATATAGAAATTAAAAAAGCAATATCCCATTTATTTCAAAAGGGTCATAATTCTAATAATGAGTTCCAACTTATTTTGATTTGGGAATTAAAGATTATCCAATTTTGAAAATGATTGTTGCAATTTTCACCCAAAAAAGAAAAAGGCTTGAAGCAAAAGTAATAAACATCTTCGATACAATATAATATATTTCAATTTTGAAAGTTTTATGATGTGCATACAACGGTAAAACAATATGAAAGTCAAATAAATTATGAAAGGCAAACGAATTTAATTTTTTGTCTGTTTAAATAATTTGAGAAAAAGAAAAAAGTGTGTAAAATGCATATGATGTGTGGATATGAAGATGGTACCTAAAAAGTAGAGGGTTTGGTGGAATTCCTGCTCGATAAATCTTGTCTCTTGTTGTGTTTTCTTCTTTATGGGTTTTGTTTTTGGGAGGAGAAACAAGGGACATGGTCCTTGTTTTAATCTTTTTAAAGCCATTTATGCTCATTCCAAGGAAAAACTACTTATTGTTTTTTATTTTTTTTTTTGGGTGCATAGGGGCCATACACAAAATGCTCATTCTCTTGGATAAGCTCTTTAGTATGCCTACCCATCACTATGTATATTCCATCCCATTTTGAGATTCCTATAATCTCACCCCCCTTTTCATGCTTTTACCCAATTGCTTTTGCTTTTTGAATCCCATATCTTTTCCAAGCAACTACTAAATTAAGCCCTATACATTTTAATTGGTCTTATAAAATTTGACTTTCTTATTTATTAAGAGTGTAAAAGATATATCTTATTAGAATTAATTTAATACTAATTAATATTTTACCCATAAAAATTATAGTTGAAAAATAGTTTGAATGTGTTTTAAGAAGTATAAGTAATATACGATAATTTTATAGTTATAATTATCGTGTGTAAGTACCAACAACAATTTTATTTGGAGATTAGGGAAAATAATAATAATTTTTTATATTTATATACTATAAATGATATATTTACATGCATTTATAAATGTTTTACAAAAAATTTAGAAATTTTTTCTTTTCTACATTTTTTTTTCTATATTTCTCTCTTCATCTCTATAGTTTTATACGTTTTAAAATTATCATCTTCTAGAATTTATTCCTACATCTTTTAAATTTTTTTAGAAAATGTTTAAATTCCTTTATAATAATCTTTTGAAATATTTCAGTATAATTAAAAAAAAGTCTCATTAATTTAATATTTCTCATAAATGGACTTTTTTTTCAACTCCAAGCATAGTCATTAATTTTTCCAACTTTGTTCGTGGTATTGCTTTCATAAAGATGTTAGCCACTTGTTTTTCAGCCTTCGAATACTTAATCTCAACCTTCTTATTTGTGATTGCTTCTCATATGAAGTGATATTTTATCATAATATATTTTATTTGATTAAGAAATACTATATTATATTATTATTTTCATATTTATTAATAATTTATTTTAATATATATTTATTACTATAATAATATAATAAATATATTTTATTCTATTTTCTGATTTTGAGTGTCAAGCAAAGCACGAAACCAAAATCTTATAAAGACTCCATTCCTTAAGGAGAATGGAGGTCGATCCTATAACATCATTTAGAGACGAGCTCAAGACTCCAAAAGTATTTGAATCAAACTTTAAGCTAAATCGAAGCTCAAAAGTAGTCTACTAAACCGAGCTAGAATATCTAGACATATGGAGAATTTTAATGTAACTAAGGACTGTTTACTATTTCTTTGGCATTTCAGCGATATACAGCCAAACACAGAAACATCTTCAATCAGTGGCAATATCCGTACCTGAAAATTTTTGAGGATTCAAGACAACTAGGACAATTACAAAAGATTTGATCGTGATTCTCTCGCCACTAGTCGATTAGGTGGATCATGACATTTATAAGTGGGAAGATTTTGAAAATAACATTAATATCATTACAGATTCATAAAAAACTTGTAAATAGGCGGTACTCTCTTGATGTTTGTTAATATACATTCATACTTTTTATTTTAGAAAAAAAAAAAAAGATTCTCTCCCCACTTCATATTCTGATACCCGAATTTGATCTCCAACACCCAACCAGTTGCTATTTCGATTTGTTCTCTTCCGTTTCTCAATCTGACAAATGGGGATAAAACTCGAGAGGAGAAAGAGAGAACTACTCACTTCATCTTCATTGATTCAAACTTTTTCCTAATGGCATTCCAAAATGCAGGTATTGCAGCATCGTCAGGCACTTCTTTGAACGAGGGAAGATAGTTTAGATCCACGATAACATGCTCTCCAGTGCCTTCTTGAATCTAAAATGTCCAACAGAGTAGAACACAGATCTATTAGAAAACCATAAAATCAATGGCACATTTCAAGACAAAATTGATATAAGATATTAAGGCTCCATTAATACATAAAAGTAGTTTTTTAATTTTTTGTTTTCTAGATTCATGTGTTTTTGTGCATATATATTTATTCATAAAATATATAAGAATTTCATATTTATTAACAATCAAAACACAAACAAAATAGTTTTTAAAAGATACAAAAAAGCATTTGAAAATTTTCTACCTCTATCATCACTTTCAATATTATTATCTTTATTATTAACTTATTAACTTACGATTACGATTTTGTTAAGAAAGTATATATCAAAACTAGAAAATATTTTCATAAATTGAATGAACTTAATATTCTTGTCCTTTATGGAAAAAATTTGTCTAGATAAAACATCTCAAACCCTCATCTACATCTTGGCTTAAACAATTTCTTCCAGGATGCATAGAATTCATAATCGGATCTATACTTTTCATGCAGAGAGCTCTAACAAATACAGATCATTACTTTTCATGCAGAGATTCTGCATACAACATGCAATAACTAAGAAGATTTTGCCTATCTGGGTGTCCAAGGCTTGTCAAATGATGACTTCTATACAAAAATTTTATAATCAAATGCAACCAACTTCTCCGATCTCCTAATCTTCTATGCATGTACAAGGAAATATTATCATAGAACACTATGTTAGCATATAGATTGAATAAGCACGACTCTATATTAGCCCTTACCTTCATTCTAGCAGCAAGTGATGGCCTGCAGATAACTGACATGTATATATAAATGTATTTATTATATACACAAACAGGAATAATATATGGCAGCAAAAAAAATCACAGTTTCAGGAACCCTCATTCAACTGGTCTGTGATGTTAGGAGCTAGAGTGGGAAACAATATTGTCATGGAAGACTGGGTTTGTTTTCCTTCTGATATATTTCAAAGATATTATTTAACAATGATACCACACTACTACAAAGAATTTATAAAAAGGAAACCAATCAAGCCTCTAATTTAATTAAAAAATACAGACTGCCTGGCAGATAATCAAGGATATTCATATAGAGTACTTACAACAACATCAAAGCCAAAGATGGTAAGATCAAGCTTTTTTCTAAGCCAATCAGCAGCATCTTTAACTAGCCCAAGATTAACCTCATTTGCAGAATTCTGGTTTCCAGTGTCAGTGGGTAAAGATTTTAAGCTGTGAAATGAGACCAACATGTTATGATTATCATTTTTTATCTCAAGTGCAGACCAACCAAAAAATTAAAAGACTAAAAAAATGAATGCTACCTGTCAAAGAGTATAGGTTTTAGCCCATCTTTCTCAGATAATTTCCTCAAACCATCAGCATTTGGTGTGGATTTCTTAACTGCATGAAAAACTTGCTCTCCAAGGACATAAAACTTGAACAATGTGGATGAATGGTCCACATATTCCTGCAATTCCAGATATTCTAATTAGCCAGGGAGGAAATTAAGCCAATCTGTCCTTAACCCCCTTCAGGAAAAAGAAAAGGACTAAGTTAGATGACACCTCAGATAAATTAATCTCAGTACCAGGAGCATGCTTGTCCCCAAGTACTAAATCCTGTTACATTTCATCTGATAATCTAATGCTTCACTGTTATGACGTCTCAATATTAGAATACCACTTTTTCTTCAAAAAAAAAAAAAAGAAAAAAAAAGATCAAGTTATAACCAATTCCAATGCCCCAGTTAAATGATGCAGCTTGAAGATTAAAAAGAAAAAGTCTCATTATATACAGAATAACAAGGTTGTTAATGGGAAGAAAGTTTTGGACAACTCAATCCAAAATGCCAAGATGAATGCTTATCTTTCTCCACATATCCAATCATTTAGACTTTACGAGAGACTACTTAAGAATTCAAGATTTATAAAGGTTTCATATTCCAAGAAAAAAGAAGGAAACATCTAGGAGACAATAATTAAGGCTTGGTCAGTCACATCAATCTTTGTCTATGTGTATATAGCACACATCAATGGTTGTGCTGTTTGTTGCAACACTCACAAATGGTGGCAGGGTCAGACTTTGGATTTGGTCAATGGGGCTTCTAACATGAGGGCCCTAAGCAAGGAAGCTACTTGCTTTCTGATTTCTGGCCTACAGTGAGGCTAATGAATAAAACTTCAATCTTTTTAGGAAAAACTCTTATTTGTTGATTTTATTCATGACAATATATCTATTTTTAGGAATTATGATCCCTCTTTTATTCCAATTCCTATCTAAGTCAAGATATAATTCTAGGAATCATAGTTTCAGTTTTATTCTAATTATGTCATCTAAATTTTAATACTAAATAAAAATTTTAAAGAATTCTAGATCTTATTAGTCCCTTTAAAAAATTAACTTCCTAGCCAATTACAGATTCAAACTCCTTTCTTTTGCTGCTTCCAAGGGTTCCACACCCTCCTTTTTGTGCACTGTAATACAAAGCTGATATACTTAGTAGTGAACCTTTTGAATATTAAAGATACAGTAACCAGAACAACCTTAACCTAACCATGATATTCTCACAACAAAAAAGCGAGAAAACAATTCCCGACACACCATAAACCAAGAAGCTGAATTCAAACTAACACTAGTGATCAACTAATACCAAAGCACATGATGCAACTTGAAAATGTAAAAATAAGAGAGAAGGATTCAACAGAACATCAACCATATAAATCAATCTCAAAATAGAGAGCAGTTTGTGTTCACCTGAATAACAGCAGGAAGAGGAACAGTCAAACCTTTAAAATCTTCAACTCGAAAGACAATTGCCTTTGATTAAAAAAAAAAAAGATTATCCACAGGAAAAAGCAAAGTTGAAAATACAATGTAAAGATTACAATCTATGCATAATAGATGGATTTTTCAAAATGACTCTTACTAGATTTATCTAGGAATAAACTTGTGATGACCCTCATAACTTGTAGAGGTGCTTAGTTGCTTACCAAAAAATTAAAGGCAGTATAAGTTGAGTCACACTCGATGGTGTACCATCTAACAACAATGGTTTTATAGAACAATAATGCTCATGCAGAGACAATATTTAATCATTTTTGTGGCTGCAATTCACGAAAAGGAAAGAAATAATAGCATTTTCAATACAGAGGCAAGGCCCACAATTATCCGTTTTATAAATTTACAATAAAAGCATATCATGGTAGGCCAAGCAATGTATGTATGTCAATTACAGTTCAAGTAAAAACTAAAAAGAGAAATCTCCTTGAAAATATATATATAATCCCAACTAAAGATAAAATCTTAAATACCTGGCTGAGTAATTATCCATCTTATATATTTACAGTAGAAGCATAAAGTCACGGTAAGCCCAGCAAAGTATGTATTAATTACAATAAAAAAAATATCGAAGGAAAATGTATAGATTCCCTATTAAAGATAAAATCCTAAATACCTGGCTGAGTTTATTGACATTTATTGTAAATAAAAAGAGAATGTTTTGTTAGGCAAGACAACCTATTCTTGTGCCTCACAAAGTAGGAAAATTTACCATGCTATGGGCATCAGCAACACCACAAGCAACCTGAGTTTCACAATACTTGGAAGAGATAATTTAGCCTCTGATAGCCTTCTTGGTAAGTCTGGATCGCTAAAATTATCAACCTGAAAAGGAGAGTTGGACGTAACTGGGATTAAGAAGAAAACACTCATATTCTAGATATGCAAGTGCAGCCAGTAGTAAGCCAAGGCATAATTCAATGTTCTAAACCTGGGGCTAGGTGAAGAAGAAAGTTATTCTGTAGCAGGTCAGAACACTGCTTTTCACTACTCCAGAGGCATTGATCTCATGGACATTACCAAATTAAGCATGATTCCCTAATCTATTATGTCTTTAGGATCAATTCTGATATAGAAAACTATACTTCACCAAAGTTTCAACTATCTTTCCCCTCAATTTTTCAACTGAAGGCAAAATACACATGAAGTCAGTCCTTTGGCTAATAATATGAGAACTGACAAGAACCTAGAGCATTCTCATTATGAGATCATTAACGAAGACTCCGGATTATGATAGCAAGTTTCAGAGGATCATATCCCTGCATTAATTTGTGGTGCAACTTGCTGCCCAGAAAATATAAACTTTCGTGACAGCTTATACTGTAGACCTAATATTGTATAACATCATGTATCTGGTACAGAATTGTTAACCAGAAAAAGAGAAAAGCTGGCATTGATTCCATCATTCAATGTGTTTCAATTTACGAGATCAACAAAAAGCACAAAATAAGCATCATTTCAAAGAAAAACCTGAAGAAAGTGAGGGCCCCTTATCCTACTGCCTGCCGTGTTAAGATCCTCCAATCCAAGTAGAATCTGCTGCATTTTCAAACGATCCAATAACGGGTAAATATTGTCAAATGGGTCGACAATAAGGCAATCAGGCTGATGGTTTAGATACCTGCATAAGAATGAAATTTTTTTACAATAGACCTTATTGTCCATCAATCTCCCCTACTAGCTGAAAATTTGTTCATCGACCCAACAAAACTTTACATCTCATATATATCTAAACCTTGTTCCAGAATAAATTTCAAAAAATAATAGCGAAGACGCCTACTCAAAGAATAAGACTAAATGATGCCCCTCATCTTGGTGAAATCACATAGAAATTACCTATTCAATCATGCCTTCCTAATAAAATGAGCTAGAGCACAGTAGCAGTTCATAGTGGCTCAAGGTGCTGTGCACAGGTCAATTCCTCTTAAATTTAGAACCTGAGACAGACTAGTTATACATATTATTAACCATAGATTCTCCCAGCAATTTTTTCCAACTCATTATCCTAAATTCAAATAGAGTACTTTTGCACCTTAAGCCAACTCAATCACGTTCCAAAAATTGCTGACAGAACAATGAAAGCTTTGCCTCCACTACCTTCTAATGAACCTGCCATGATTACCTGGGACAAAATGATGATTGATCATCACTTGAGAGCACTGGCCAAATCCCCTTACTTTGTTAGCACTATTTCCACAACCAAAATTATTTTCCTAATATAGCTTGATAACTTGAAGCACAAAGAAATCCAAATGCCAGATGCTAAATGGGACGTTATTTGAGGTGCTATATGACAACATGATCCAGGTAACATGGTAAAATTTCAACACCATTCAAACTTACATCTGCAGTTCCTGCATGCCATGGGTGAAGGTAACTCCAGCTGAATCTTGCCAAGGCCACAATTGAACAGATAAGATCTCATCAGTTGCTTTATGGAGAACTACGTCAACATTTTGTAGTTGAGATGAAAGAGGAAACTCAAATGTGAGGGGCAGAAACATCAATCCAT
>NW_019014666.1:1514639-1542029 GCF_000150535.2 Carica papaya | reverse complement strand
ACTAAATTAGGGCGGGTGAATGAGGTCAGTCTTTAAGATGAACAAGACTCTTCCAGGGAAGCGGATTTGACGATTTTTGAAGGAAAGGGGCATCTTATGGAGGAGGATTATCGAGATGAAGTATGGCAATATGGATAGAGGGAGGTATTCCAGAGCATCGACGAGATCATATGGGACAGGGCTGTGGAAGAGGATTTGTACAGGGAAGGAGAAATTTCAATAGTTCCTTAAGTGGAGAGTGGGAGATAGGGAGAGAGCCAGCTTTTGGTCTGACATTTGGCTTGATGGAGGGGCCATAAGAGAGAGATTCCTGCGGATTTTTACGATAACACGATATAAGGACATTTCTGTCAAAGAGGTGTTCACTGAAGGAGAGGGCAGGAGGGAGTTGCAGGTGGAAGTATATCGAATGGACGATTATGAATATTTGACCAAGAGAGAGCCAAATGAAGGAAACTTTCTGTTTAGACAAATATGGAGACTAAACGTACCCCCTAAAAATAGCATTTTTCGCTTGAGAAGCAGCTAGTGGGAACATCTTGACAATTGATAAGCTATTGAGAAGAGGTTAGACTATGGTGAACTGGTGTTATCTATATAAGAGAGCAAAGGAAACTTGTGATCACGTTCTACTTCGTTGCTTGATTGCATACAGCTTATGGTATATGGCTCTTGGGATTCTTGGGTACAACTACGTCATGGCGAGCATCAAGGAATAAATTTGGGCACGTTAAGGGTATTACGAGTCAGAAGAAATATTTGGGGCTCATTCCTTTTGCTATTTCTTAGGTTGTTTGAAAGAAAAGAAATAGAAGAGTTTTTGAGACAGTGGAGGAGGTATTGATAAGATTAAAGAGAGATTGTCCCAATCCCTTAAAGTTTTGATAATGAAACAACATTTGTATTCCATAGTGAATCTAGGTGATCTAATTGAAATGTTAGGATATGCAAATTCTTTTTGTACATGGGTTTTGTACCCCCTTGGTGCATGTAATTAATGATAAACTTAATACATTTTATTTTAAAAATTGTGCATATGAAAAAGCAGCAAAATATGCAATTAGAGAAGTTTCTTAGGGTGAATCACCAGTATATGTACAATCTACAGATTTGGAATCATTAACTTATTATCTTTTGAGATAATCATAGTTCACTACCTTTTTATTTAGGCGAGAAATAGTCAAAGGCAACTCTTCTAGTCCATTGATATGAAGAATGCTAGAATCCTCATGAAGTTCCCCAGCTCCAACATCTGAAATTGAAGGACGAACCAATTCAAACTAAAATGGCGGTAGCTCTAAGAAAGCATGATTAATTTCTCTAGCCGTAGAATACATGAAAGGAGCCAATAATAAGTACAACCAAACCACAAGCCGGCCAGAGGCTATGATTGGTGCATTATGCCAACAGATAGCAATTAACCTAGTATAACATTGAAGGACAAGAGAGCTCCACCTTTGTCCTATAAAAAGAGATACTATGAACCAATATTGAGCCAATTTAATGGACTCAAGATCCTTATTGCACAGTCAAAGAAAATAAGAAGATTAAAAGGTTTAGAACCAACAGCAAATTTTTAGATGAACTTATCAGATAATGGATACAGCTAAATGCATTTCACAAACAGAATTATGGCAGCAACATGATAATTGAGAATATGATAATTTGTTCTAAGAGATCACCAATATATAGCACCGCCACTAGAGGCATGCATCATTTTCTTTTTATCAATGAGAGAAATTAAACTTTGCAAACTTCATAAAAGACTTTACCACCACAGCCAGAAAATGATGGTGAGAAATTAGACCTACGTTTGAAACGTTCACAACCTGAATTTGGAGTGTCTTTTTATCTAACAAAAAGCAAAAAATACTCCATTCCTTGCTACTGAGCAAGAGTTAATAGGTCTGTGATACTCACCCAGCACAACAGTCAGCAAACCGCAATCCTCTTTATGGGAAGCTTCCTTGTTCCTGCTATCAACAAGGAACAAAATTCTCCCTCCAATACCAGCCCATGCTTTAGAAATGTCATCAAAAGCATTATTTGTAGAAGATGCATTAAAGAGATTACAATTGTGCAAAACCGCTACCTCCTCGAGTAGGCTTATCTATAACAAGTGGGTAGAAATCAGAAAAATAAACCCAAGCCATTATTTTGTCACCAACAGATAATTACTTGCTATGCCAGAAAAATAAATCAGTGGGCAACAACTTATCGATATGTCATTGCTTGAAGAAATGTGAAAATCGAAAGTATAAACTTGGCATAGATTAACAAGACCGCTAAGAATTCCCATATGACCAAACGTCAAACCCTCGTGCGACATATAAGCAGAAAAAAATCAAGAAAATAACCTTACGAGCAGAGAGACCAGGACCATAAGAAATTCCCTGCAAAAGCAAGCGATCGTGAGTAAGTAAAACTGATCCTTAAAAGCACCAGAACAAAGAAAGGCACGTACAGACAATTCTCGTCAGGAGCAGAAAGGCAGTACCGTGCGAATCTTCGAGTGACGAAGTCTACGGAGAAGAGATGGAGCCCCCACTCGCAGAGAAAATGCGTTTTGATCATCGACTGGGGAGGCAAATAATGCGGATTCGTCCAGTACAACTCCACGAATCACTTCTCCCATTATACACTTTTCTTCTCTGTAATTTAATGGCCTTGCCTGTTCTTATACTCAGAGCGCCACCGCGAAGACGAAGAAGCAGCAGACGAATTGAAATGCGTATTCACTGACATATCAGAAATATGTATATCTTCGTTCCCAAACAAGGTTATATTTAAATCTATTATATTTGAATATAATTAAATTAATTATAGTATTTCATATGTTTATATCAATATATCATGCTCAAGCAACTCCATGTACACATGGGCCATCATAGATTTCTATTGTTTCAATAAGGTCTTATTAGTGAAACAAATTTGAAGGTTGGTATATTTTCTCATGAATCACTTTTAGTTGAAGGAAAATATTTTTCCTATAATTATTTCTTCTTCTCCCTCTATGAATCAACGACTAAGTTACACATAAAAAAATATTTTAGTTGATTGATCAACGATCAAGTTATACGTAGAAAAATATTTTAACTGATCATTTATTTTTTTTTTAAAATTAAAATAAAAAATTAAGACTGATATAAATATAAAGTATGTACAAATAGATGGTTATTGAAAGATAATAAAAATAAAGTTTGATCACTGAGATCATTGAATACGTTAGATTTAATCATTTCAAATGTAATAAAGATATAATTCCATCAATTATTATTATTATTTTTTAAAATATATATTTCATTAACGATTTTATTATTCAAAAAATTACAAAAATAGATGAAGGTATAACGTCTCAAATATATAAAAAAGGATACATACATGTATTTCTAGTAATAGAATGAGCAAATGAATTACATGCTCGGCTAATCCATTTCAATCTCACATTTGGTATGCTACGAAGCAGTTCCTTACAATCCTCCATTATGAACTCCAGTTCAACAGTATCATCTACATCCGAGATTATGGCTTTGTGCACCCGCTACGCATCTAGTTCGATTGTGCCTAGCCCCAGAACATGATCATGGATGAATTGCAATGCCATGCGGCAGCCCAACAACTCAAAAATGACAGGGTGAATAGCAACTCGGAATTCTACCAGAAATAACATGCGTTGCTTTGCCGCTTGTATCTTGATTAACCACTCCATACCCTCCACTCGTATCGCGAATTCCATCAATTACCTAGTAAAAAAAAATTGAAAATATTATGAAAATTATGCTAAAATATAAAAAGACTAGCCGATAAATTCAATTTGCATATTTTTATAAATATAACACACTTTTATTAAGCATTTAGCACATGTTATGGTGCACTTAGTCTTTATATAATATCTTAAGTAACAATATTAAAGTGGGCAAGCTGACAAGTGGCAGCTAAGAGGGTTAGGTCCCAAGTTTTATAAAACGGGCATCCTTCCAATTAATTAGGAAGCTTGAGTTATTAGTTTTTGGAGCAAAAACGACATCGTTTGAACTCATTAATAATATTAATTATAATATAACTTTTAATGATGACATTCACTAACATATAATAAGATTCAAACTTGTATATTATAACTTAAAGAATAATAAAAGTATAAAACATATAATAAAAAATAATTGATGATATGGCATGAAATAATTGAATCTAAAACCCACATATAATTGAATTGGAGGGCTCCTACTATTCTCTCAACCGCCATACACGTGAGTCCCAGCACTTCAAATTTTGAGCCACCATTGAAGTCTGTGTGCATAATTATACCAGTTATTGGCCGCCTGAGTTCGTGAATAATTTGCTTCTATAATTAGCATGAGACCCCTAATCTTTGCTTCTTTTGATAAGTAGCATAAAACATGCACGTAATTAAAGTGATGATTAGCTCAAATCAGTTGTCAGTTGCCGGTGGAGAATCCAAAATTCCATATTATACCAACTTGCTAATTATATATATTTGATTAATTATTACAAAAAGGCTGCATTAGTGTTAATTATTTATCAAAAACGAGATGAAGGAGAAGACACAGTGATGATAATGAAGGTAAAGGAAAGATTAAACCTTATTATATATGTATATATATCCAGCAAAATAGCGCGTCCAATAATTAATGAAATCACCATATGCGAACGAATCAATTATTATATATATATATATATACATGTCCAGCAAACCATGTGCATCTGCTGCTCTTTCTTCCAGTCCTAAAGCGTATACTGCAGCTAGCTACATCCACCAATGTCTTCAAAATCTTCTTACGTCCCCTCCTTGATCCATCACCTTTTTACTTACTTCGATATGTAAATATATATATATATATATATGACCAGTCTGTTTGATTCTGATGTATGTTTCACTGCAAGTACCGCACGAACCAATGAAGATACGTATCATATTGCAGATCAATGTAATCACCAATTTGGATGAAGCCCTATATGCATAAGCAATAATATTGCTTTCACTAATTTCTTTTGCTCTTAAAAACTTCATTTTAACATATTGCTATTAGTTGGTCGATACACCAAATATATATATATATATATATATATAGTAATATGCTCAAACAATCTATATCAGCTAATAAGATGGTATAATGTTTATATATTTTCAAATTATTTTGTGTACATTTAACATTTATCCCGACTTAATACGTGATTATTCCATGGCTGGATCTGACTTTTTGGAGTCAAATCATCTTATATACCTAAATCATAATATATATATAAATGCACAAGAGATTAATAATACTGAGGTAATGATTATATATAGATTTACAGAAAATCACGACTGTACAAAAATTCAAACATCTCTTTCTTTTTCTTGGAAGAAAACTAATTCTGTTCATTTTCTTTGTAATACAGAGAAGAAGTAGTAGTTTAATAAAGTAAAAGAAAAACAGAGACATCAGACTAAAACAATATTAATTTATGTAGTTGGTGAGAATATTGAGCAGCGAAACCCTGGTAGTGATCAAACTCCTCATTACTCTCTCGCTCTCATTTTCGATTCCTCGTATACATTCCTCCAACTCAAGCATTTTACTCAACACGATCCTCACCTCCTCATCACCTTTCTTCCTCAATCCCCACAAGCTCTCCTCCCCAACCAGTTGCAGTTCTTGAATTCCCTCAGCCGCCGTAACCCTCTTCGCTTTCTTCGAGTACAATCTCTCCACCAACCTCCACGACGTTTTTCTCCACCCGAAAGCTCCATATATTCCATTAAACAACGCAACTGAGACCATCACCGTCGCCTCAACTACGTCGCTGATTACGGCTGCGAGTTCTGCATCCCCGATGGACACTATGAAAGCGGTGACCGAATCGGGGTAGTTTTTGGCGCTTATACATCGGATTGTGGATACCAGATTGAGCATCTCTCGGGCTATCTTCCTCCGAGATTTTAAGTAGAGAGCTACCTTGGAATCATCTCTTCTCCTGATATCGACCTGGGCAGCGGACTGTTCTTCTTTGAGTGCCAAAACAGATGTTTGGAAGATTCCGTAGACGTCGACCAAGCGGAGGAAATCTTCGAGAAGGGTTTCAACCCATTGGTTGCGGTTTCGGAGGGAATCTTGGGTTTGGGGAAGGTCGAGAAGGTCGTGGAGAGAATCATGGAGGTCCTTGAGGCGTGTGAGGCCGTCGCAGAGCCATGCAGAAGTGGGTTGTTGAGGTTTGTTGGAAGACCATGACTTGAGTTGGGTGATGTGGTCTTTGAGGAGGGAAATCAAGGGGTGTGATCTGCAGGGAAGACTGATAGATCTGATGTGATGAGATATAGGTGGCTTAGATGGACGACTGGGGTTGATCTTGTTTGGGAATGAAAGCGAACGACGGAAAACTCCTACCATTTTTGTCTTCGTAATGGGAGATGGAGAAGAGCAACAAGCCTTTCTTCTTTTTTTGACAGAAGAAGTTATATATAATCGATATATATACACACACACACATACACAAAGAAGGGAAGAGGTAGGAGTGAGGAGGCGCACGAGGGATTAAGAAGGGATAAGCATGACGATAATCAAGGTGGGTTAGTCTTAATCATGTGGGTTTAAGCAAACCGAGGTGGCTTATGGTTTCATTTCATTTCTCGTGGGAAGGAGACACCACGTGGTCTTGACACGCTGGCTCTCTGCCAACACTGCTCCTTTCTTGTTTCTTTCTCAACTATCTGTTATAATTAATTATTATTATTATTACCTTAATTAATACTTATATACTTTACTAATTAAATAATATTATACATTAATAACATTATTTCATGTAATTACAAAAATAATGATGGAACATGGGGAGGCTTAGATGTGAGAAGTAGAACCAGCTCTGTATGTCTACAAATCAAATAACACATGCCTGTTTATACGGCTGTGCAAAGTCATTTTATTTATAGTGGGTCAAATTTCACACGGATTGCCATAGCTGGAATTTATTTTCTTAATTTTAGGGACTCGAAGAAGATTTTATAAACTCCATTGATAATAATGTGACAGGGAACTTAAGAAACTCAACTTCAACATCACACACACCCACGTACACATATTTTATATTTTTAATAATAATCAAATTTGTATTGGTACATGTATATATATACATACACGACCCTTTGGAGAAGACTAAACTTGCATACATTATTGACTCGTTTACATAATCAAGAATTATGTTAATTAATAAAGTTTAATGAGTAAACTCGTCGAATTCTCATGAAGAAATAGACAGAGAGACAGGCAGGCTAGCCAAGCAGACATGACAGATCGGACTCTTCCAGATGTACATACACCTCCATTCTGTAGTAGCACGCATGAAATTGAAATTATTGTAGGAGTTTACAAAAGGGTATTAATTTTTAACCTTTGTTTATTTAAATTTAATTAACTTGGAATCTGTTATCGTTATAAACCTGTTTTTAATTAAGTTTGTGATTATCCAAAATCATACGGGCTACAATCTGGGTTTCTGAAATAAAGCCTCCTTGACTCTGACAAGCCCTTCGGCCCACGTTCCGGTTCGCATGTAGTGGACGGTGACGTGGTTGATGTATAATTCACAACGTGCACAGAGCGGGTCACGTGTCGTATAATGGTTCATGCAAAGTCCGCTACAAAATGAGAAGTGGGAATGGAGAAAGGAAGGTGATAAGATGGCGGAGTTGAAGTGGATGAAGAGGGAAAGGGATGAAGGCGAAAAATATGCGGAAGAGGAAGAGGATCAGAAAATAAAAGAAGAGCAGGAGCACGGTCCGGCTCATATGTCAAGGATGGAGCCCGTGACTCACGGCGCCTACGGCGGTGGAATGTACGGAACGGAGAAGGTTGAAGAAGAGAAGGTCGGCAAGAAGGTACCGGCGAGCGAGAGCCAGAGTGCGGATGGACCGGAGGGGACACCCACCAAGCCGAAGCATCGACCTCCACCTTCCTCCGGGGATAGAGATATTGATATCACCGGTCAATCCTACATCCAATGAACTCTCTTGAATTTAATCTTTACTTGTTAGTTTTTCCTTTTCTGTAATTACATGTTCTCCTTTTTTTTTTTTTCTGTTTTGAAGTTGGATGTTAAGATTTATATATACATATGATGTGATGGTACTCCAGCATCAGATTTTATACTTTTTTTTTCGTGAAGTAAAATTATATTATTTAGATGGGTATTCAAATTTTGAGGGAAGAAATCCATTTATTCCTCTGTATACTTGTCTCCATAGCAGGAATATGCAAAGAATTATACATGTTCTGAGTTTTCTGTTCTAACAAAAAGAAAAAGAACTGCATTTTGTTTCCTTATTTTCCGAAGTTCCATGAACCCTAAAATTGAAAAAATAAAGCCACAAATTAGCAAAAAACTAATATGTACGCTTCTCTTAATTGCCAAAAATCAGTACTCTTACTCCTCATCCCTTTCCAATCCCGCTAGCCGTTGTTTACTCCTAATCCATACCCACATATATCCTCTATAGGAGGAGCATCCCAGCTGAAACTCTGCCTTTCCATTTCCTCAAAATCCTCTATACAATTTTTCAACTGCATCCGCCAAACCCTCTTCCTCTCACTCGCTACCATCTTCCCTGAAACACTGTCGAAAATTCTCTGCCACCCTCTCTCCCATTCGCCACGAGCATCGCACAGCTCAACCGACCCATTTCCCCACTCTGTCCAGCTCCAGTCTTTGTACAGAGACGTCATCACATCTTCCACGCACGACCCTCGACACACCGGCGTACATGGCCTGCACTTGGCTCCACTCAGCGGACCGGGACTCGATAAGGCAGCAACTGGTACCCCATAACGGGAGGGAGGAAACTCGTATCTGCGGTCCGTCACTATGCAGAATGGGAGGCGTTTGGTTACGTACTGTATGCCTTGGGTGTCGAGTTGGGCTTTGAATGCGGCTTCGGAGTTGAGTTCGGTGTAGCCGGCGGCCTCAAGTTTTGGGATGAGAGAGAGACGGGAGAGCGCCACTTTTGAGGTTTTGAGATCGCCGATGCCTAGTCTGTCGTTGAGTCCGCCGTAAGAGGAACCGGATGGAACCAGGTACTGACCTGGTAAAAAGTTTTCTGGGTCAAGTGGTGCGCTCCAGTATCCATCTACCCTTGTCCGGATTATCCAATCATAGCTGAAACCTTTTTGGTTCTGGTAAGTGTGGATCATCGTCAGACATCCCTCCACTAGATTGAAATATTGTAGAAGGCCCTGCACGCCGAAAACACAAATTATATTTTTTCAAGTTTTTTTTCTCCTAAAGGAAAAATTATATTCATCTTTCATTAAGATGAATACTTTTCTAACAATATATATATATCCATATACGTACACATACAGTAATGAAATTAATTACGTGTTCAATAATTATTACCTAATTAAAAACGTAAGGATAGGCTATAATGGCCGGCTAAACTATTCCAAATCCTCCTAACTCAACTACTAAACCATTTTCTATGCGGATCTCACCAAACTAATTTCGGGATCGCATGTAATTAGGTGACCCATCTCCCCTCTATTCTTGCATGATCTAACTCTCACCTCATCAGACAATATTTATGGAATTCTTTTTTAAAAACGAAAAAATTTGGCCGAACAGCCACACCCACTTCATCTTATGAACATGCTCATCAAACTGTAACAACTGTAACTGATGCCGCTACATCACCTTCTTTTTTGCTTCATTCTTAATCAACATTTTCAAATTATTGATGCATAAGATTATGTAATTACCTGAATGCCATTTGGAGAATTACGTGCGGTGAGGACATGGACCTGTGACTCTGTCTCTTCTATGCGTTTAGGTTCAAAAATTCTGACGGAGGCCAGTCTTGGCGCCATCTTTAACAGAGAAAACTTGAAGGCGTTGTTGTCCATTGGACTGTGCAGAAACAGGTCTGCATTTGGATACACCTTCAGGAATGTTCTCCACACCGACGGGCCCAGTCAGCTCGAACCTCCTCGCTCCACCCACTAAACACACGGCAATTCTCGACCGATTCAACTCCTCCCTCCATCCACCCTCCGCCGACTCACCACTCGTCGTGTTCGAACTCCAACCCGGCGGCAGATTGGGAGAATAAGAATAAGTAGTGGAGTTGTGAATCAAGGAACGGAAGAAAACCAAGGAGGGAAGTGGATTTAAGGGAGCTGAATATATGGAGAAAAGAACGAAAAGAGATAGAGAAGGGATAACTGAGAAGACGAGTCGCCAATTAAGATCGTAGAAGCACCTTTTCATCATGTTTATATGGAATATGGTGTTGGTCTAGCCTCGTTGCTCTCCATAAAGAAATTAACAGAGAAGTGGAAATGGAGGTTTAATCTCAAAACCCTGATTTCCAAGGCGACTGAAATTTTTTCTTCTTCGTCAAGGAAGATGGTAAGAACTTTAAACGTGGAATAAGTGGAGTTAGGCACCACAACTCACTGCTCTTACGAGGTCATTTTAGTCATTTCGGTCTTTCCGTTACCAATATTAAATAATAATTAAAGAAAATTCTGGACCTAATTAATTCACTATGCTTCAAATTTGATTTTTCTCTGCCTTGCCAACGGAAATTCCATTCTGTATATTAAAGCGCAAGACTTATTTAATTCTTATTTAATTTAATTTAATTTATACTTTTTATCATTTAATATATATATAACTGATTTATTTTATACTTAATACATAATTAAATTAATTTTGTTTAAATCTACAATCTTTTTTAATAATTTTATACTTTTAAAATATTTTTAAATAAATATTTAAAATTTAAATAGGAGTTTAACTCAATGTTAGTGAACGGCACGTTATTAAAACTACGTGATCACATCGTATTAGGGAGAGAATCGCCGTTTCTTAAGTGAAAAATTGTTTATATAATTTCAAAAATTTTCATAATCCTAAATAATTACTAATTAATTAATTAATTAATTTTAAAAATAGCAAAAAGAAATTGTTATGTTTATGACTTAATTTATTTATAATTATCAAAATCTTTATCTAAAATATCTGTAATTGTTAGTCTTAATTAAGATTATTCAAAACATAATTAGTCTTGATTAACGACAAATAAGTATTCAAAGAAAAAAAAGTTGGAAGGTCTGAAATCATGAATATCCAATTCAAAGTCGTAGCTTATAATTATAAAATACAGTTTTAAGAATGTAAATTATAGACGTCAATTATAATTTATAAAAAAATTATATATGAATTATGTGATCGATAGATAACGGCATAAATAAAACGTGGAGAAAAAAAAAAGGAAAAAGGAGGGGGCATTTTCGTCAGTTTGGGTAATGTATATCTTAGTGGGCCTAAACGAACCCAATAGCCCGGCCCATAAGACCATTGGGGGCCCACTGAAAGGAGACAAAGTCCAAGTGGGTGATGGTTATGGGCCTTAGATAAAGCAAGCCCATCTTCTATCGACAAGGAGACTTAATTCTGAGGCGTTAATTACCGTTAAATCGGAATAATAAGCTTGCTGCCTTCCCTGAATCGGCGGGGTATCAACCGGAGCGACGATGCAAGGAGTGTCATCGGGCGTAGGCTATGGTTTGAAATACCAGGTCGAGACTCGGTAACCTAATTTATCACTTCACTGTCAGACTTTCGTGAATCATAATAATCTCTTATGTACAGGCTAGATGCATATCTGATGTTAAAGCAGACACGGATCACACTAGCTTCCTCACTGGCACACTCAGTCTCAGGGAAGAAAACGAGGTTGTTTCCTAATTATATTTTTGTTACCTCGATGTCCATGCTTAATTACTTGAATCTGATCGGTTGGAATCTGCTAGGTTCATTTGCTTCGGCTATCTTCTGGTGGTACTGAACTCGTGTGCGAGGGTTTGTTTTCGCATCCTAACGAGATCTGGAACCTTGCTTCTTGCCCCTTCGATCAACGGATATTTTCTACTGTCTTCTCTACTGGTAACTGATTGCTTCTGCTCATCTTAATGCTTGATTCTTCAATGCACATTTTTCCTTTTAATTGCCGAGTTTGAATAATTATCTTCCACGAAAGTCACTTGCAAGTTCGGATTTTCTTGTAGATATGGATGGCTTTTGGATTTAGAATCAAAGGTTTAGGCATGCTTCATCTTTTTTAACCTGCTTTTCCTAGATTAATTGTTCCTGGTTATGATGAATGTTTTTTACCGTTTCCTTTAAATAACCTTTAGTTGTTTCCAAATAGTTCAGTAATTCTAATGGAACTATCTATTTCTATCTTTTCTTTAAATCTTATTGCTTGATACTGCTATTTGAAATTCAAGGTGAATCATATGGGGCAGCAATTTGGCAGATCCCAGAGTTATATGGCCAATTGAATTCTCCTCAGTTGGAAAGAATTGCCTCCCTCGATGGACATGTTAGTAAGATCAATTGGTGAGTTTATATACACCTATTCAGTTCTTTAATATACTTTTTCACGGTTTTACTTTCAGAAAAAAATATACGCCTATTAAGTGCAGTGGCTTTCTTTCTGATGTGCCTACCTCTGCCTCTTCTTTCTTCCCCTCTCTTGCCTTTTTTCTTTTAAAAAAATGGTTCAAATTTTATGTTTTTCTTTTTGGAGACGATGCTGAGTCTGAAGGTTTGAGATCCTGATTAATATATGTTATATTAAAAAGTTTTCATTGACTAACCGTTAGATGTTTTTGGCAAGAAAATAATTTGTTCTGTTGTAAGACTTTATTTTATGTTTGCTTAAACTGAATGAATTTCATATTGGACTTTCTTTTGCTTTTGTCAAATTTTGTTACTGCATATATTTCTTGTGCTCACTCCATGGACATTCTTAACAGCATTCTTTGGTGGCCATCTGGAAAATGTGAAAAGTTGGTTAGCATGGATGAGGAAAATCTTTTCTTATGGAGCTTAGATTGTTCAAAAAAGGCTGCTCAGGTACAGGTTCTAATGGAAGTCAGAGTCCAATAACATGCAGTTTTCAAGATTGTAATGTAGAATTTGTATGGCTAATTTTCATTCCAGTCCATCCTTTTATTTTGAAAAGGATAGCATTCTATTCACAAGGCACAAGCGAGGTGCTGCTCATGCACATATTTGATTTTAGTATTTCTTTTCGTAGTTAAGGATATAAGAATATCTTCTTAAAAATTGATAGTGTGATCTTAATAGAAAACAAATTGGATGCAGAAATGATGAGAATTAGAAAACAAGGAAGGCAGGAGACATACAAAGGACAACAGAGATAGTCAGAGAGCTCGTGAACTTGGAAATTTGGTATAGTAATATACTAGAATTAATCTTCTTGCTATGGACTATGAAAGAGGGTGATGCAAACACTAGGTTTTACCACTGGGCTGTTAATGGTCAGGAGAAGAAGTGAGATTAAGGAGCTAGAATTGGATTGGGGGACGGGGGGGGGGGGGGGGGGTGGGCGTTGGGAGGGTGAGAGGGTGAGCCAGATAAGGGCTGATAGGGCATGAAATTACTGAGTTCTGTCATAGTTTAGATACCGAGGATGAGGTATCTAGGCCATTCCTTGAAGGGGTTGATTGGCAACCATTAGTCATGCCAAAGTCAAGTATATTGAAAGACATTTTGAGGAAGATGTGTTGAAGTATGGATTCTTCCTTCGTAAACCTAATACCTAAGAAAGACAAGTCAAAAAGGGTATTTGGTTATAGTTCTATCAATTTGGTGACTAGTGTATATCAAATCGTAGCTAAGATGTTGTCCTTACCCCTTAGTGAAGTTTTAGATGACACTATCTTACCAAATCAAAGCATATATCAAATCATGGGAGGGAGATAAATCTTGGACGCATCCCTTATTGCTAATGAATATATGGTGTATATGCAAAGGGCAAAGAGAGAAGGATTAGTCCTAAAATTAGACTTTCAAAAAGGCTTATGACAGGGCAAATTGGGGATTTGACTCGGTGATGGACCGCAAGGGTTTTGGACCTAAACTGAGGACATGAATGAGAGGGTGCTTGCCTCCTATCTCATTAGCGGTGTTAGTGAATAGAAAAGTCAAGCAGTGGTTTCAGGATAATCAGGAAATTAGATAAGGTGATCCATTATCCCTATTTCTCTTAACTTTGGTATTGGATGGCTTAAGGAGGACGCTTATTAAGGGATCTGAGAGAGAGCAATTGAAGGATTTCTCATTGGTATTGATATAGTTGAGTGTCCCGCCTCCAATTTGCAGATGACACAATTCTATTGCTATCTCATGATAATAGATCCATCTTTAATGCACTCACTTTGGTCGGGGTGTTTGAACTTATTTCTGGGCTTTGAATTAACATGATAAAATGTGGGTCGGTTGGTACTAATATGTCTGCTAGCACAGTGAAATCTTTAAGAAACTCACTTTGGTCGGGGTGTTTGAACTTATTTCGGGGCTTTGAATTAACATGATAAAATATGGGTCGGTTGGTACTAATATGTCCGCTAGCACAGTGAATATTCTTGCAGAGGTTATCATTTCTGGGACTTGTAGTTCATTTTTTATAAATTTTCACTTTTTTTATAAATTTTCATATTTTTTATTTCGAAAAAAAATCAGTTCTGCGACCTTAGCATGACCCATTACATACCTTGGCATTCTGTTGGGCAGTAATTCTAGGTGTAAGTCATTTTGGGACAGGATGCTCAGTAAGGTGTCTAGGCGTTTAAAAGTTAAAAAGGGAGTCCTTTTTCGCTGGGTGGTAGAGTCACTCTTATCTAGGCATGTCTGTTTAGTATCTTTATCTACTGTATGTCCTTATTTAAAATCCCCACCAGTGTAATTGAGCCCTTAGAGGGTGTGATGGGGAATTTTCTATAGGTTGTGATAGTGAAGATAGGAGAGGTCACTTAGTTCAATGGGAGGTTTTTCGTAGGTCTAAAAGTTTTGGAGGATTGGGCATAAGTAATCTTAAACTAGGAGTTTATCATTATTGGTTAAGTAGTTTTAACATTTTCAGTAGGCATAAGGTAACAAAAAGAATTTACAGGAGTCAGTGAAATGGTTGGGATCGTGTAGCTCCGAGATCCACCAATCACAAAAGTCCATAGAAGACCATTTGAAGTTTGTTGAACATCTATAGGCCTCTTACCAGAAACAAAGTGAGGAAAAGTTTCAAGGTCCTTTTTTGTGAGGATCTTTGGACGGGTGATTGACTCTTGGGTGTCCAGTTCCCATGCCTTTGTCGCATATCTTCCTGCCACAATATCCCGATCGACCAATCCTTTTGTCTTTCCAACGGTTTTCTAATTTGGAATTGTCATTTCTTCCGTAGCTTGATTAATAGAGCAGCTGTTGAATTCCTTACCATGTTAAACTTGTTACAACTGTTTCAACATTTCCTGCAGCCTGATTGCAGGATTTGGATCCTTGACTCATTGGGTACATTACCTGCAAATCATTTTTCAATCATATAACAAAGAACTCTGGTTGTTACAAAAGTACCTTTACACAAGGCATTTTGGCAAGTCAAGGTTCATTTGATGGTGAAGGCTTTCATATAGACTGCAATGCTGAACCGACTTAACATCAATGAGTTGCTGCAAATTCATAGGCTTAGGTGAGCTCTATCTCATGATATGTGTGTTATGTGCCATAAGGGCAGCCGTTGTGAAGTGTTGTGGAAATATGGGTTAGGCTCTTTGACAGTTTTAGCTGGTCATGGATGACTCCTCCCCCTTTGGATTGTTTCATCAACACAATTTTGGATGGTTTTGGGGTTAAGATAAAGGCCAGACAAGCTGATCAAGAGGGGGACAATTTTGGTGAATGGTGTTTCTTATGCAAAAGGGAGGCAAGCTTGTAATCATATCCTTCTATGATCCTTTTGTGTATAAGTTGTGGACTCTTATGTACTCTTGAGTATCAATTGGGTGATGGTTGGTTCGTTGAGGGAAGAAATTTGGGCGTGGGAGGACATTGATGGAGGGAAGAAATATGTTAGTCTCATTCCCCTTGCTATCTTTTGACCAATATGGAAAGAGAGAAATAAGAAAGCTTTTTTGAGGGCGTGGAATATGATTTTGATAGAGTAGAAAATAGATGGTTTCAGACCCTAGGTTTTTGTATTATGGGTCATACTCTCTATTCATTCGATAACTATGGGAACCTATAGACATTTGAATCTATATGTAAATATCTTTCTACATGGGTTTGCATCCCCTTGGTGCATGTGAATGAATCATATCATATTATTTTTATTTTTTTAAAAAAGATAAAGGTCAGACCATTGTGGCAGAGAGTGTTGTTTACCTAGTCTGTGGACAATTTGGATAGAAAGAAATCGGTATATTTTGAAGATCATCCTCTGCAGGGCAACCTCATACGGGAGGAGACAGCATTTCTGGCTTCCCTTTGAACCAAGGCTAATTGGAAATACTCTGACATCTCTCTCGCTGTGCTTCATAAGAGCTGGGATACTATAGTCATGTGATTTATCCTTTACTTGGTGCTTTCATTTTGTAATTTTTGTTTTGATTTCTTTTTTTTTTCCAGCTAAATTTATTATTTGCTTCTCTTTGGTATCTTAAAAAATTTTTCTATCCAAAAGAAACAGTAATTTTATACACAAACCAGGAAAATTAAAAAAAAGGAAGATAAGGAAATAAATTAGGCAAATAAAGGACAATAGGAAAAGTCAAGTAGACAACCAATTGATAACCTGATCTTAATAAAATAGTAATCTGATGCACAAACTATGAAATTTAAAAAGGAAGAGATGAGAAGGTAGAAAATGAAGGACAGCAGATAGAGTCAGAACGCATATAACTTTTACAATATGATATAGTAACATTGTATAATTAGTTGTGTTTCCTACATTTTTTTTTGAAATAAATGTAAGAAAAAAAAATACAACCAATTTCATGTGTTTCTTACATGAAATTTAACAATTTTTTTTTTTGAAATTTGACAAGTTATACACAGTGTTAGATAAAATTTTTAGTCGTTCCAATAGTTGCCTGACTGTTGCAGCTCACTAAACACAACCAATTAGTTTTGTTTGCTTTTTCTGGAACCATCTTATCATATTATCCACTGAATGCAGATTAGATTTCTTTTATAATGTAGGTGCAATCTAAGGAGTCAGCAGGTATGCTGCACTATTTATCTGGTGGAGCATGGGATCCACATGATGTAAATGCTGTTGCAGCAACTTGTGAATCATCAATCCAGTTTTGGGATCTACGTACAATGAAGTATGTATCTTTCTAGAAATCTTCCTTCCCTTTGGCCTCCATTTTCTCCTTTCTGGGATAACTTTTCAATGCTAGATGGAGCTGCATTTTTAGAGGTATATAGATGCTCTCCAGGCAAGTTATTTTCCTAGATGTTTTAGATGGTTCTTGTTCTCCTGATCTAGAAGATTAGTTCCAAAAGTTGATGAAAACTGAGAAGAAATTAAGTGGAATATCTTTAGTGATAGGAAATATTTTTGTAAATATGGTGATTTGTGATACTTTATTATGTTAAAATTATTTGGGCTATTTAGGAATTACACATTAGTTTTATAAGTTTTTGACAATGATTAGAAACATTTTTTTTCTCATTTTATCTTGATTATTATTATTGTTTCTGTAAAAGAGATGCGGAGAGTTATAATCATGTACTATTATGGTGTCCCATTGCGTACAAGTTACGGATTATGGTCGTAGGTTGCTGGGATCAACTGGGTGATGGTTGGGTCGGTGAGAACCGAGATCTAGGCGTGGAAGTGTACTAGTGGTCAGAGGGAACATGTGGACCTCATCGTTCTCGCTATTTTTTGGATGATTTCAAAAGAGAGAAATAAAAGAGTTTTTGGGGGTAGATGATGATTTTGATAGGGTTAGAAACATATGGTTTTATACTCTCAATTTTTTTATTATAGGTCATCCCTTATATTCAATAGAGGATTTTGGGGACCTTGTTGACATCTTGGTGGATATGTAAATATTTTGTACACGAGTCAGCATCTCCTTGGTACCTGTTAATGGTACATATTATACTTTTTATTTCAAAAAATATTATTATTGTTTCTGTATTTGATTTTCTTCATTATTATTATTGCTTCTGTATTTTATTTTCCTATATAAAGGCTACTAACGTTGAGTTAAATAGTATTTTCAGTCTGAAGAGTTCTTTAGTTAATTCCCTCTTGGTTTTGTTTGTCCCTTATCCCTGATAAATCTCATCCTAATCCTTGATTTCCTTAATGGTCCCTGTCCACTCCTTCTACTCCTGTGATTCTTGCCCTCTGACCTTAAATTTCCTTTGAGTTACTTCCATTCTTCTACTTTCCCCGTTCTATACTGCTCTAATTATTCTATCGTACATAATTTTGTACCAATCCCTAGCTTATACTATATCAAGTGTTCTCTATATATTGTACATGTGAGTTCATGGTGTTTAATAATGTGGATTTTGCGGATGCAGGAAGGTAAACTCGATTGATCATGCCCATGTCCGCAATATTGACTACGACATCAAGAAGAAGCATATACTCGTAAGAATTTAGAGTTATATATCTATTACAACTTTGGACACATCTGTGTACAGATGTGCTCCTTTTGATTATTGATTAGCAATGAAAGATAATATGATGTTTGCATGTGCATCTGTATTGAGTATGTGTATAGATTGAAAAAGCGAAATGGTGTTTTTCTAAATACTTTTAGCTTTTTGTCTACCAGGTCATGATCATGCATGAAACTTCCCTCTCTGCCTTTTTGCTTATATGGGGAGGCCCATTGATTGAACCAGCCTAGAAAGAAATCCCTCAGTTTTCTCAAAATTAGTAAAATGCTGATGTATCACAGACAAAGTAAAATATATTTGATAATGAAAATTTATATGTGAATATATATATATAATATTCGGTTATTAAGCTCAATAATATTATTGTTTTAAACTTATTGCATTAGAGATACTCTGGTGACTATCATCCCAATCTGGCTTTTTTCTGAGATTTTTTACTTTGTGAATTAAAATACTTAACTGTTTCTAAGTGTTGGCACCTTGCCAGGTTACTGCAGAGGATGAATCTGGTATACACATTTGGGACCTTAGAATGCCAAAGATTCCTATCGAAGAGCTACCTGGACATACACATTGGTAACTCACTTATTCTACATCCCTAATCATATTTGACATGCGCAGAAATTTGATTGGTCCTATTGAGGTACTCATTAGTCCTTAGTAATCCCTCCTATAATTTTGGCAGGACATGGGCTGTTAAGTGTAACCCTGAGTACGAGGGGCTGCTTTTGGTACTCTTTCTCTCGCTTTCTTCCATCCATACAGACATGTGCATGTTAATTATGCATTAAAAAAATTTGAAAGTCATCACTGGAAAATATAGATTGAATCTAGTTGGACTTGGACCATACTTTTTATTATTCATGTCTAATTTGTGCCCCCAGATATATTTCTACTTTAGTCAGACCAGTTTGCTAGGAGATGATCACTAGATCAATGAACCATAGCATTTCATCTTTACTGGCTAGTTAGTTATGTCATATTTCTGACAGAGGTAAGCAACTGCAGAGTTCTGGTACAGACTCAACTGTTGGCTTGTGGTTGACGGGCACATCAAGTGGTGATCAATTAACATCTGAAAGGTTATTTTTCTTTCCTATGCAAGGAGATTTCCGCAAGAAAGTCCTATTTTATTGTTTAATTTGTTCTAATAACTTTATTGTTTTTGTTCATGGGTTTGGCAGCTCGGTTGAATCACCACGCCGACGAGTAAATCCATTACTAACTTCATACAGCGACTATGAAGACAGTGTGTATGGTAATTACTTCAACTCTCTGGTTTATTGCATGTCAAAAATCTTAAAATACTGTTGTAACCTTTTGAGATTTTAATCACAGGCCTTGCTTGGAGTTCTCGTGAGCCTTGGATTTTTGCATCATTGTCCTATGACGGGAGGGTGAGATTTTGGTCATTTCTCCTAGGGGAAAAATTGTAGGAAACACTGAAATCCACTTCTCAATTAGAATGAAAATGGAAGTTTTTATTATGGCTACATAACATGGTAGTTTGTGATGTCTTGTTTTATTGGTTTAAGCCTCCCTTTCTATGATTTTTTATGCTTCAAAATGTTCTTTTTTCAAAATGCTTTCACAATGTTTCCAAGGGTTTGCTTTTCATTGGGTTCAATAGCTAGCTTGCTTCAATTGGGTTTTCCATGTGCAACCAATCTCTAGTTGCACTCTTAGTGATGTGAATCTCTTATAATTTACTCACTTATTTTATATTACATTTTCTATCTCACACATGATATAATTTTTATGCACTTATATTTACTTAAACTTTATATTGAAAGAACAAATGAGGAAAAGAAAATGCTGCAAATTGTGTGGAGCCAGTCTAGTGTAAATATTTTTATGCAGTGTTTGGAAACAGGCACTTTATCACTTCTGAAACTGTGCAAAAGATTCGTGACTGGCAAATCTTTTCATTCCCGATGATGTTAGATTTTATTAACATGCTCTAAAAGGAAACTGCTTTTTGCAGAGGCTGATTAACATCATGAATTGCAACTGGAATACATTCTATGGTACTAATTTTAATTGTTGCTTTCATGATTTATACAGGTAGTTGTTGAATCAGTCAAGTCCTTCCTATCCAAAAAATGATCTTTACCAAAATGTGGTTTGTCCCCGAGCTGGTTCTTTCTTTTAGCGATTCAAGAGACAATGACTGAAAAGAACTGATGGAAATCCAGATCCTAAATTCAGATTTCGAGTATCATTTAAGAGAGAAGTCCCTATAGCTCAATATACATGAAGATGTGTTAAATGTACGTACCATGTATTTCCAGATATGCTTTGCTTTTCTGGGTGCACCCTATTCTTTTCATTCATACCAGAATGCAGGTATCATGATTTGATAAAACCACACACACTCTCTCCCTATTCTTCTCGTTTATACCTGAAGGTAAGTGCCCTTAGCTGATTAATTAATTACATATATTCGTACCCATGTTATTTTCTTTTTGTTCATTGAGTTCAAACACTTAGCAAATGTGATTGCCATCTGTCTGTGTTAAATGTTGCCGGCTTTCTTCTTTCAGTATATCAAATGAAGGGCCTGAAGGCATGAATTTCGTTGCTGGGATTTTTATTTTCCTTGTTCATTGACATTACTTACTCATCATGCTATTTTAGTTGGAGTTATTGGATCAAATAAATATGACATGAGTTTGTGCTTTGGACAAAAGAGCATGTCCTCCACAAATTCCTTTGCCATACATAAAGTTGTCTACAATCGTACAAATTAGAATATGTGGAAAAGTAAAATGGCGACCGCAACAAATAAGATTTGACATTAAGCTTATCTAAATTCCAAATGCAGGAGTGTTTTTAGTTTCCTCGTCAAACAGCACCCAAGATTTCCACTTGTTTTGTCTCCTTGACACGTTGCACTCTGATTCACCATGAGTCCCCCTCTCCCGTCCTTCCTTACACGTACGCTACCGCCTTTTCTGCTTATCCAAAACAATAAGTTCATGGTCAACAGGTGGCTTGCCATGTCATCACTGCCACGTGGCTCAACCAGGTTGAGCAACAAAAAGGAAACAGAAAAAGTTGTTCCCCAACACAACTTTGGATAAGATGGAGATATCTTGTTTCCAAACACCATTTCAAAATAATAATAATAATAATAATAATAATTTATAATAAAAATAGTCGCCAAAATTAATATTTTTCAAGTTAATTTTATATCACTGTTAATTAATCTTATTTCTATTTAATAAAATATCATTATATTAATTATTAAAATCAAAATCTTTGAATTTGTTTTAATCTTTAGTTATAGAACGTTTCTATTGAAAATAAATATCATGGTGATTATAATTTCTCATGTTATTAGTTTAGGAAAATTTCAAAATTAGTAACTTCTAATAATATTGTCAGGGTTAATAAAGTCTTTTAATTTATAATTTTGCAAATGCAAACACCCATATTAATACTCCTAATTTTGCTAATCTTGTTTTAAATCTTAATCTTGTTTAGATTACCAACTATGTATCTCAGTTCTATAATAACTATAAATACATTGAGATGGANNGTATGATTACGTCCCGGGATTCGCAGCCACCACGATCTGATCTCCTTCCGTTGTTAGTCTTCAGTGTGAAGCTCCCCTTCGTTCTTCATCCGCCTCCGTTCTTCTTTTGTTTCTACTTCTACTTCTACTCTTCCACTCCCATCTCAAATGCACCACCCACCACCCACATTCATTCACCCGATTTTCTCTCTTCTCCTCTCCTTTTCTTCTCTTTTTTGATTTTATTAAACAAAAACAATTCAAACGTAAATTTTTTATTTTTATTTTTATAAAGAAAACGGTTACCGTCTTCTTCCGAACTTCAAGGCCACTTCCCACTCCTCTGCTGCAGCGCCGTCCTTTTTGCTAGGGCTTCTCTTTCTTTCTTTTTTCAATGGCATTTTCCTGAGTAATGGCGGCCTCTTCCCCTACTCACTTGCATTTCAGACTCAGAAGACCCATTCTTTCCCATTTGCGCCCGCCTCTTTGCGGATTCGACCTCAGCAAGAGAAAGCGGAAGCTCTGCTTTCATGCCGCTCGCCTTGGCCTGACTCCACTCGCATGCTGCTGCTCTGACGCTGGGCTCCCCGTTCGGAGTCCTGACAAGGGAGAGGAATGGCGGTTCGATCCCAAGAAGAGCCCTCGCAGAGTCAGAGTCCATGCTTCTCCTGCAATGCCGTTCGCTTCTCCTCAGTATGTCTTCACATTAATTATTTATTTTTACATACTCCTCCCTCCCTTTCTGTAGCTTTATCAGACTATTTCTTCTCGTTGTTCTCTTTGTGCTTCTTTCCATCTTTTCTCTTTTATTTTTGTTTTTAAACTTCTTCTAAATGATGAACAATTTGTACTTGTCAAATTAGAAAATTTATGATGAACAATTGATCGAGGAAGCTTCTTCTAAATGAATTTTGATTTTGTACAAACAAGAGAACTATTTGTAGCTTAGCCATATATATATCAATGACTGATCTCAGTTTATGTATTTATTCTTTCCGTTTCCATGATCTTGTTGGCAAGGAAGATCCACATACTATTTTTTTCACTGGCTAATAATAATATTTGCCTTGGAACGGTGGCTTTTGTGGCAAATGACTTTTGAGCTTGAGCTTGGTGATCGTATTTAGGGCACAACCTCTCAAAGATATAAGCTATCCATTATCAGCCAGTATTGCTATTTTCCATTCTCACCTGTATATGATTTTACTTCCCAACTTAAAAATGTTTCCTTCTGTTGTGGGATGAAAAGATTATTTTATATTAAGATGACTGTGGATTTGGTTGTAAAGCTGCTTTGCGTTATAATTCTTGCAGATCTCCATTCATTTCCAAGCAAGAAAAATTCTTTCCACGTTGTACCCCAAGAAATTCTGGTCCACAGTCCCGTGATACCCCACCAAAAAGAGGTAACCTTCTGTCAGTAGACATCGAATTGTATGTGGAAATGCAGCTTATTCTGGAGGCAAATGATAAAGTCCATAGTCAAATTCTAGTCATGCTAGCATTTGCTTGTTGAATAATGCAGGATTTAAACTATCATATCTAATAGAATATGTGGTGTTCACTGGTTTCCGCAATGCAGACACTGGTATTGCAAATGAGAAGGACTGGGGTATCAATTTGTTAAATGAAAATGTTAATGAGTCTGGCACTAATGAAGATGGCAGTACTTGGTATCGAGAAAGTGGAGAAGACCTGGGAAAAAACGGATACAGATGTAGATGGACAAGAATGGGTGGTCAATCCCATGATGGTTCCTCGGAATGGAAGGAAACGGTATAAAATGATTTCACTGTTATCTTATTGGTCTGCAAGTTAGCAAATTGGAAGCAATTCTCTGTGGTCAATAGGTTAACGGTTGATGCTAATTAAATTGTATATTTTTATTGGACATTTTTTATCAAGAAGTTCCATTTATCACTGTTCCTGTTATTTTTGTTCGGAAGAAATTCCATGTTTGTATTACTGCCATTTTCAAGACCGTGTCACCTCCATGTTAGATATTCTAACAGCAATACGACCAGAACAACCTTGAAGTTCTCATTGATTGGCTAATATAGATTATCTTGATATGTCAAATAAAAACTACATTATTTGGTCATAATTCATTGTAATCCTCTCCTTTTAGATGGATAAAGACTCCTGTTTATTTTATTATAACTATGGAAAGACACTTGTAGATTGAAGTAACTTAAAGTAGGAGAATTCACAGCTGAACTCACACAACTGAACTCAACTCAACTAGGCCTTCATAAGGAATTAATTGGATTAAGTTGCTCCTAAATTGAATATGGAGAACAGTATAGGATCTTTAACGAATGACAAGCCAAATCCTTACCTCGCAATCACTACTACAACCATACGTGTAGGATTTGGATTCTCTAACTGAGACTTAATTAGGTAGATTGTATATACTTCAGTCAGAAGCAATCCCTTGATTCCAACCACAACTAAAAGAAACTATGCAGCATTTTAATTTATGGAGCGACATTGCAGTATCTCATGGTTTCTCTAAATTCTTTTATGTTGACATTCTCTTTTGTAACTGCATTAAGTATCATCCCAGGTGGATACATTTAATTGGATTTATTGATCTCCTTGACAGTGGTGGGAGAAAAGTGACTGGAGCGGGTACAAAGAGCTAGGTAATATTTCTTACCATGTTTTTCCTTTGTTGGTAAAAGAGGTAGTGACAGGACTAAGCTTCATGTCATTTGAGCTATATGCTCTTGGCTACATATTTTACCCTGTTGTTTACTGCAAATGCTGGCTATTTGAAGCATGATTTAATTGTGAGCTTGATTTTGTAGTTTCTGGTAACTTACCACATAGATCAGTACTTTTATCGTGTATCATATAATTTCAATCCTAGTAGTATTCCTACTTTAGTTGGTTTTAATCATCCTTATCTTTTTGTAGGAATCTGATCCTGCTGCTCATTGCTTTTTTTTTTAAGAACATATCATGCTACTTCAATTTTTCTCTTCATGGTTTGATGTTTTATATTTATGTTTCTAGTGACTGTCTATTTTGTGTGGTCAGGCTGCAATTAGCTTTAACTGAACACATACTCTTAACATAGTTTATTTGAAGACCTTTACTCAGTAGATCTTTTTATAGGAACTTTACTCTTAATAAAGCTGATGTTCATAGGTGTTGAGAAATCCGGGAGAAATGCTGAAGGTGATTCATGGTGGGAAACATGGCAGGAGGTCCTTCATCAAGACGAATGGAGGTCTTTCTTTGATTTCTAGACTACAAACTATGTTGTTCCTTCAATGAAATACTTTTCAGTATAGCATGCTATAATTTCTTGTTAACACCACTACTGCATTTCTTAAATAACAGTAATCTAGCAAGGATTGAGAGGAGTGCTCAGAAGCAAGCAAAATCAGGCACCGAAAATGCTGGATGGTATGAGAAGTGGTAAGTCAGCAATGCCACACAGAATAATAGAAGTTCAATTTTTTGAATCAAATTTGCAGTTGGGTGATGACAATTGACAAATGTAACTGCTCGAGTTAGGTGGGAGAAATATGATGCTAAAGGCTGGACGGAGAAAGGAGCCCACAAGTACGGTAGACTCAATGAACAGTCTTGGTGGGAGAAATGGGGAGAACATTATGATGGACGAGGATCTGTTCTAAAATGGTTTTCTCTACTGCCCCTTTATATTAATGCTTGAAAATTGGAGAAATGGAAGCTGTCTATCCTCTAAAATTTTAAGATTAAAAGTTGTCTGCTGCAATTTTATAAACAAATTCAAGTCGTGTCCAGAAATATAAAGAGATGCTAAATTTCACTTTGTTTGCTTTGATAAAATGCTTCTAGTCGCTGTCTTTTACTTCTTGTCTTTTGAGATCCATCTGCAAGTACTTGCCAATAGTTGTACCATATTAATTTGCTCTTCTCTTCAGGACCGATAAGTGGGCTGAGACTGACTTGGGAACAAAATGGGGAGATAAGTGGGAAGAGAAGTTTTTTGCTGGGATAGGTTCACGGCATGGGGAAACATGGCATGTATCGCCAAGTGGTGAACGTATGTTCATTTTTGTTTAATTTTTTGGCTTATCTTCAGTTAAGCAATTGGTTAGGTTATGTATGGAACATGTTCACAAATTAAGAAAAATCTGTTTATAGACCCACATTTTACTTTAATAAGAGGTTATGTAATTTAATTAAAAGATAAAAAATTTGATATCATATGTAATTGCATGTAAAATTTGTAATTCATTGTTCTTGTTCGAAATGGAATCACATGAGGTGGGGTTTTATTATTTCAGGGAGGATTCATCATTCTAGTTGAATTACGTACAGATTGTAATGAATTCCACTAAACTATTGGCTATATTCTAAATATTCTTTTTTGAAATAGGCTCTATTCTAAATAAAGTAATTAATGTATTTCTTCTTTCCCTGTCAAACTAACCCAATTCATCTCATCTTGTGTCCAGGTTGGTCAAGGACATGGGGAGAGGAACATTTTGGAAATGGGTATGAAACTTGGACAAATAGCTCTTTAATTTAGAAACCATGTTTTAGATTTTCAAGTCTTTATGTATCTGAAACTAATTTTAATTGATGAATTGCTAACATGCTTTATTACTAACCAGTAAAGTTCACAAGTATGGGAAGAGCACAACAGGTGAAAGTTGGGATATTGTGGTGGACGAGGAAACCTATTATGAGTAAGAACTTACACTTATTTATTAGCACCTACTACTGAACTTCGTTTTAAAATTAGATTCTAGATATGAATCCATGTGAGCATGATAAATAACAATGTTGGTCCAGTACCCTCTCCAATTCCCTTGAGTGAGGTTTTCTACCAGATGGTGCACATTCTTTTTGGAATATTTTCACCTTGAAAATACTGGCTTTTCATGCTTTTTGTACTGTACAAAAGTAACATAAACTAATAAGACTCGAATTTTGGTTAAAGGGCTGAACCTCATTATGGATGGGCGGATGTTGTCGGTGATTCAAGTCAGTTGCTCTCTATTGAACCCCAGGAGAGGCCGCCTGGTGTTTATCCAAATCTCGACTTCAGGTCATCTTCACCACCTCAGGCTGATGACCCACCAGACTTGCCTCCTACATTATGAGAGCTGATTTTAGGCTCCATATCTTTTGCTTAGGTGGTTTAATTATCATTTAAATGCATCGACGTAGGTTGGAACTCCCTTTGTAAGGAATATTGTGTGTTTTCGCTGTTCAATTTATTCATTCTTTGATGATTTCCATTTTTGGTTTTAATAAAATTTTGGATATTAAACCATTCTGAGACTTGTAACTTTATTCGAAGATGCAGTTAGACTTCATCATAGTTTTGATATTGAGAGAGGAGAGACAAGGACAAGTTTAGCCACCAC
>NW_019014666.1:1486552-1508023 GCF_000150535.2 Carica papaya | reverse complement strand
GGGAAACTTCAGATTGGAGAGAGAAAGATCTGAAAGTGCATAAGATGGTCGACGTGGATTTGAGGGATTCAAGGAGAAGGCTTTCAAACTGCTAGAGCCATTGAGCTAGGAAAAATAAAGGGATCTTTGTTGTATTGCGATGAAGAATCAATATTCAAGAAGAAAGACGGGTCAAATGGGAGAACAGAGAAGCTTGAATGTCACGGGGGCCACAGTGGGTCAAAGATTGAGGACATGAGCACTAATCTGGTTACAAGTGTTTCGGCTGGCAGGGATGTTGATTAGTGTAACCTGCCAGCTATGGGCTCATCAGTTGGTATCCCACTGATGTGGGATATTTGTATCCTTAATATGATGAACTATGCAAGAGGGACTGTGTCTATTTCTTGTGAATTTAGGAAAAAGGTCTCTTTACCTCATGGATTTTCATCGACGCATATGGGAGGGGCGAAGGGCTAGAGAGGAAGTTCTTGAGGGAGGATTTGAGATGATGGTATAGGTTCGCAACCTACCCTAGCTTATTAGTGGTGACTTTGATATGGTTCTTGTTTTGTCTAAGAGATCCTTTGGGAACATTTCCTTCACCTGTATTAGAGAATTAGGGATTCTTTGAACAATTTAGACCTCACCGACCTGCATTTACTAGGCGGTAAAAAAACTTGGTCCAAACTCAGAGAATTCAACTTTCTGAATAATTGATAGATTCATGTTAAACTCCAAATTTGAAGAATGGGTGCCAAATTTAGTCCAAAAGACCATGGCTCATGTTATTTTAGACCATTTTCCTATCTGTCTTAATATTCATGGTATAAATAAATGAGGGTCCACATCATTGATTTAGAGAACAAGTGGCTTAAAGAAGAGGTTCGGTGATGTGATATAGGAACAAGGGAAGAGACTAATCCTGATGGCTTCACTAGCTTCAAAGTGGCTAGAAATTGAAGACTTATAGGGAGGATAAGGGTAAGGAAGCTGGTTGAGGAAAGCAGTTTACTCGTGAGACTAAGGAGCTTGACAGAAATCCTGTTCTTTGGGGCTATTGGAAAGTAAAAGGAAGAGAAGGCAACTTGCTAAATTAGAGTTGGCACAAGGGACCAAAATACTAAACTTTTCTACAGGATGGCCAACTATCACAAGAGGACCAACTTCGTAAATAAGCTTCATCTGGATAGATAGAAATTGAAATTGAGAACGACTTAAGAGATGCAATCAAGGCCTTCTATAGCAACTTGTACTCAAAGGAAGAACCCTGGAGATTGAATTTGGATAGACTTTAGAGTTCAAAATGATTGTGCTTCACGAAGGATGTTGATTTAGAGTGCTTTTCTCATAAGAGGAGGTTCATGTGGTGTTGCTCAGTTGTGAAGGTGGCCCATATAACTTTTCTATGGCTTTCTTGAAGAAGAAATGAAGTCATTGACACCATTAAGGTTGTTACTTCTCTTAATTCTACGTTCATTATCCTCATCTCCCAAGGCTGAGAGGGCAGCATATATCAAGGATTATAGGCCCATGAGCTTGATGGGTTGTATTCACAAACTTATCCTTCCTAAGGTTCTTCCCAAGAGACTAAGCAAGGTGATCATATGGTGGTAGCAAGGGAAGACCAAAATGCATTTGGTGAAGGGTTGCCAAATTTTTTATGCTGATGGATTGCATGATCAAATATGGGGAGAGAGTCTTCTGTGTAAGCTGGATATTAAGAAAGCCAAGGACCGTGTTGATTGGTCTTTCCTATTATACTTACTTAAGAGAATGGGTTTTGGTCCCAACTGGTGCATGTGGATCAGAAGTATCTCTACTCCTTTTACAATTTTGTGAATGAGCAGCCTATTGATTTCTTCCACTCCTCTAGAAGCCTCAGGTAAAAATGGATCCTCCATCATTACTTTTCTCTACATTCTAGTCATGAAGGCTCTCCACAGGATGTTTATTCAAGCTAGAGCTTGCAATCTCATCAAAGGATCAAGTGCTGGTTTTGGGAGTCTAGGAAGGAGATCAGCCACCTTCTTTTTGGTAATGACATTCTTCTTTCTTGCAGGTCTGACACTAAATTCCTTATGACTATTAGACATACTTTCACTATTTAAAGCTATCTCTATACTTCATACTAACCTGGACAAATTAGACTTAGTCCTCTTTGGTGCAAGTGTTACAGTGAAGGCCTTCAATAACATTTTGGGACGTCAAGCTTTCTCTCTCCTTCTTAAATACCTTGATCTCCCTTTGCACACCAATTCAAGGATATTGCTACCAGGGACCCTATCATTAGCAAGATGAGAAAGAGATTGCTTGGCCAGAAGAAGATATGTCTTTCTAAGGATGGTAGACTTCCTCTAACTAAAAGTTGCTCTCTCTTCTGAAAAAAATGCTTTTAAAAAAAATTATAAGTAAGCTTTCTAAGTTGCTTATCTATTCCCTTCTGTTATTTCTTATTCCTGTAAGCATTGTCAAGAGGTTGGAAATTTCTACAGTGCAGGTTCCTCTGGGGAAGTTCTGAAGAGATGAAGCAGTATCATCTTGTGGCATGAGATTATGTGAAAAGACCTCTGACTTTAGGGGCTCTTGGCATTAGATTTTTGATTGTCATGAAAAAGGCCATTCTAGCAAAGTGTTATGGAAGTACATGTCTTCTAGCAAATGTTTAGAGAGAGTGGTAATTTTTGCAAACTATAGGCTGGAAAGAAGAGGTTGAAAGATGGCCAAGATAGGTCACTGTTATGGCATTAATCTTTGGGAGTGAATTAATAAGGAGTGAAACACCTTTGGTTTCTTGTTTTTAAACTTGGCAACCGGTTAGAACTTGAGTTTTTTGCTAGACTAATGGTTAGTCTTCCCAAGGATAGATTTTCTAATATTTTTGTGATTGCTAAGGATAAGGATGCTTTGATTACGGACATTCTGGTCAACAGTGGCCACTCTACTTTTTTTGTAGGATATCAAGCTGTTGCAAAATTGTAATAATTGAGAGATTGATTATATGATTTCCCCACTGAACTTTCTTGACTGGAATCGGTTTGACCTTGCTGGTAGAGATTGCCCTACGTGGCCTCCCTAGAAGAGTAGGTTGTTCTATGTCAGAGGCTTTTACCTCAACCTTGTTTCTCAAAGTACAAAGTGTTGTTGTCTCTAGATTCATGTGGAAGTAGATTTAGAAGAGAAAAGCCTCTCCCTTTATGGCTTTTTTTTGCTTGGGAGGATCCGTAGGAGAAAATTCTTACATTAGACAATTTGAGGAAAGGATGAAAGGTCATCGTTAATGGGTATCTATGTGCTTGCATGATAGAGAATCGTCTAACCATCTCCTTCTTTGGTGCATTATGGCTACAAAACTATGGGATTGATCTTTATCCTCACTAAACCTTTCTTGAGTAGCTAGTTGCTCAATTGAAAAGGAGTTATGGGCTTGGAAAGTTATTAGAGTGTGCAAGTCCTAGAAAAGCTTGTTTCCATCATTCATCTGGCTAAGATGATTACTTATGCATAATGTCTCCTTTTGATAGCATTAGATGTTATTGATTTTACACCATGAGTTTTTGGTTTAATGGTCAACCTCTTAGCTATGAATAGGATGTGGGCAAGCTAATTGATATCTTGGTTTCTAGCGTAAACTTTTAATGCTTCTTTTCTACTTGGGTGGCACCCCCTTGATGAATTGCTAATAATACTTCTTTTTTCCTCTCAAAAAAAAATTAGAAGTTCAATTCAGACAAGAACAACAGGAAGCTTAAAGATATAATAGTAGTCAAAAAGGGTTTATAGAAACAGAGAACTTACATGCTTTTTCTGAAGAACAGGCAATAAACGATTAACATAACATCTTTCATTACACTTCCTTGGTACACGCATGGTATATGGACTCCAAGTTTTCCCTCCCCTTTTTGGGAGTTGCTTTATTATTTTAACATCTTTTGACAAAAATGATATAAACCAATCAACATCAAAAATCTCCGAAAAGTTACTGCAAGGAGATAATATGAAGTTTGTTATTCAAAACAGTAAAAAGTACATGTATCTAAAACAGCAGCTCATCCTAAAATCTTAAAAAGTACGCAACAAGGGAGATAAAATACAAAGATGAAAGACATGACTTCATAACTAACCTAACATCTTTCCAAAATGACTTCTGGTCCAGCTTTGGCACAACCAGAGTAGCATTCAGAATACGGGCAGCAACAACAGAATCTGTAATCTGTGATGCACATGCTTGTAAGCTTGTTGTGATGAATAAAAAAATTACACAGAACATTGTAATCAAGGGGGAGCAAAGATAAAAATTTAAATGAAATAGCAGTCTAATTTTATGTTATTCCATATCCAATTCAAATTAGGTGATTCCTTTCTTATTAGGTGGAGTACAAATCTTAGGTTGTGGAATTGAAGATATGGGTGAAGTTAATTCAATTATGCATCAAATGTGTACATTACAACTAATTTCTACATATCAAACATCTAAATATGAGAATTGAATGAGAAGAGAATAGCAATATAGGTTGCAAGTTTTTTTTTTATGAAAAATATTATTGACAAGGTACCAAGGGAGCACATTCGTATACAAAAAATTTATAATTGTGTTAAACTGTCAATGACATTCCCAAAATCCTCATTCCTAATAATGTCATGTTCTCACAAGATAAACCCAAAATAATGAAACCATCTATCTCTTAATCTATTGTTCTTAACCTCTTTACCCTCAAAAACTCTAAAATTTCTTTCCTTACAAAGGAACCCAAAAATGGTCAATGATATAAGCTTTACAAATTCTCTCTTCTTACATACCCCATCCAAGCCCAAACTTCCTCTTTAACCGACCCCGCCATGACCCAATTAATACCCATTAGCCCATAGACCATGCTCCACAGCTCATAAGCTAAAGGACACCACAAAAGGATGTGGTTACAGTTAATGCTTCAGAGTAAGTTGTCCGCCCCAGTTTAGCAATCCTAGATCATAAAAGCAGTAAAGTAGGTAATAACAAGAATGTTGAGGGCATATCCTACTCTGAGATGTGAATTTAGAAAGTATTTCAAAAAGAGCCACATAAAAGAAGCTGGTGTACATCCATTTACTATAGCCTACAGGTATTACCGCAACTGCTTGTGATTAAGGAGGGGAACCAATTATATGTGTTGGACAACTAGTCCAACTGGCTGTTGAGAAATAATCAATGTCACATTGAGTTCCAGTAAATTTAGTGCAACAAATCTATGAGTAAGAAAAATTATATGATTATATATTTGCCTGCAGATTTCAAACCACAGACAATAGAAAAATGCGTGTCTTCCCAAAGAAATCAATAGCAAACACTACCAATAACTTAACCAAAATTACTCTATGAGATATAATCTCAAAACTTACTCCAGTTCGTTGTTGATTCAAGCCTCCACTGGTGGCAATCGCCAAGTATCGTTTGGGATGTGTGACCACTTCTGCCTCTGCAATGCCATCAACATGATTTGAATAATAACTAGTGGATTCCATGAGCTCAACGGAATTCGACATTTCATAAAACTAAATATAACAATATCCAAAAAGCACAGAGAAACGGACACTATAACTAATTTAATGCTGATCATAATTATAGCTATCTTTGCGGTTCAATATTGTGTTGATACAAAGATCCATTGCATCTCAGGACGGACGTTAATTTTAGACTAAAAGTCCTAAATTTGAAACCGGAAATAATACTGTCAAACTTAAACTAATACATATATATAAAATAAATACGCACTTTCAAACTTGCTGCTCGCATTACTACATCCATAAAAAAATTTGGCATTCGGTGAACTCCAAATATCACGATCTGATCTCCCTCCACCTCTCTGTTACTCAAAATGCAAAAATGGCTCGCTCTCAATCAAGAGAAAACGACTACTGAGATCCAATTAAGAAAAAAATATCGCCATCATTCTTCCGAAAAAAATAAAAAAACTAGAATGTAACCCTAACCGGCACACGGAAAACTGAAACTCCAATTGCATCATCAACACCAGCGTTAACCTGTAAACCATCAAAATCACATAACACGCACTAAAAAATCGGATACAGTCACGCACTAAAGTTACAGATTCACGTAGAGATATATTGGAAATATTTGTGACAAGATATAGCGAGATGAAGGTAGGGAGCGTACAGGGTCGTGGCGGCGAGTATGTTGAAGACGATCGGAATCGATAGGAGAAGGAGCGAGAAGGGATAGGAGAGCGAAGAAGATAAGAAGGGAGCCGGAAATTGCGGATATGACCGGAATGAGACGGCGGAGACGGTGATAACAGTGGTGGCGCCGCCTCTGTGGAGCCATGGCGGCTGTGGTACTCTGCGAATCCTTCCTTGTGTATTCGTGCAAATCAGAGAAGTGCGTGAGGCGCAGAGAAGAAGAACAAAGAAATAACCGGTGAAACAAAAGTCGGGATATCTGCTATGATTCCAACATTGTGTCAAGGAAGTGAAAATTTCGGAGATGCTGCCATTGGATAACGACAAGGAAATTGAATAAGTGTTGGCTTTATTTTACGTCATCCGCTCACAGAAAATGATAGTGCCACCGCCAAGATGCAGAACGCCATTTTTGTTCTGGACCCTCGGCATGCTGTCTCGAGTCTCGAGCTTTCTTTCTCCGTTAGAACCAAAAACGGAAACTTACGCATTCATCTGGACTGCGCTGAGCTGGACTTCTCTTATTATATATATGTACCAATAAAAAATATTAATTAATGTAACAAGTAAGGTATCATAGTATAGTAATGTGAGTATAGAAACATTTATATTTAACTTTAGTATACATTTAGATTTTTTAATATAATATTCTCATAATTTTTTTATTTTAGAATATGAATGAATCTTTTTTAATACATTTCTAAAATAAATATTTATATTGCATATATGTTAAAAAGTGTGCTATATTTAATATGAATCATGAGCTTGATATTTTTTTTTTTAACAAAAATAAACTTAAAGACAAACTTGGATTCATTTGTCAAGTTTACACTTCTTTCTTAAAATCTCAGGAAAAAATAATTTATCGTGCATTTAATAAAATTATAAAAAATTAAAATTAGTATAAAAATTTTACGAAAGATTATCATTATCGTCAAAACATGTTTAACTGTAAAATTTTAATTAAATTTGGTACTTAGTATATTAACGTATTAATTGATTGTCGAATTATGACTTCTCGATGCAGTTTTAGTTTTTATCAATATTATCATGTTGGACGATCTCTAACTGTTTATCACGATTAATGCACTAAAAATTTTTAAATTTTTTAACTTTTATCTCTCTTTATAACTATAAAAAAAATTTACTCTCTCGAGTTTGTGCGTCACAGCGGTAACGATTTGAACGACCCAACGGAATCAACGGTCAGCTTTACGCGCATCTAAGCCGTTAATCTGATTCATCAGATACACAAGAAATTCTAACAGTAGGATCTTAATTTGATCAGGACAAGAAAATATCCTCTACAAGCATCCCCACGTTATTAGAGTGAAACCAAGCTCCGTCTTTCACACGAACAAACCCTCATCTTTGGGAACTCCGGCACTGCATTCGCTCTAAAATGGCGACAATTTGAAGAAGAAGACAATAACAATAGGGTTAATTGTCTTTGTATGTTAACCATACTAAAACAGGCAAAAAAAGTTTGGTAGACTGGTAGCTAACAAGTTACCATCTTTATTGAGAGAGAGAGAGAAGAGATGAATTCACTGGCAGCGAAAGCCGCATGCGTCGTGTGTCGATCGCCGTCTTCGTGTAATTCTACGATAATCGCGTCGTGTAGGCCCAACTTGTGTTATTTTTCAGTTAGCTTCCCGAGGAGGACGAAGAAGAATGGTAAACAGAGATTGGCTTTGACAGTAAAAGCTTACGATTCTTCCAACAAAGACTCTTCTAATTCCTCTGGTGATTCTAAGCCTCCAAACGGCACTGTGGTACTCCTCTCTTCCACTCTTCCACTCTCTCCATGTAGGATATGCGTGTATTATTTTAGTTGCTAGTTTGTTTTAACTGAAGATAAATCATTTGTTTTTTTTTTTCCCACTTAAATGGATGGCGGGTCATAAAATTTTCATAGTTGTGGGATTTTGCAATTAAATGAGAGAAAAAATAGTGTTGAGGAGGGAATTTGATGGAGAATATGTGATTGTTTTAATCAGAGGAAGTTTCAAATTTTGCTAAAATTATTTGTTGAACTAGAATTTTTTGTTTTGTTTTGCAACTAGCAGCCAAAAACCAGGAGGGAAATTCTATTGGAGTATGTCAAAAATGTGCAGCCAGAATTCATGGAGGTGTTTGTGAAAAGGGCGCCCCAGCAGGTTTGATTCTTTGCTTTTACTTTTTCCTTTGGAACTCAATCCTATATTGCTTTATGCATGCTACCGCGAGAGCATGGGAGGGTCATGCTTGGTGTCCGTGTTTCTAATTGAAATAATTTGGAAATGTAACACTTTCCAATGTAACTTGCTTAGGTTGTTGATGCCATGCGCCAAACAGTGACGAACATGATTGGAACTCTACCCCCACAATTTTTTGCCGTGACAGTCACCACAGTAAGTACCAGGATTTCAGGAACCCCCCTATTTGGGTGTAGTGATAACTGATTCAACTGGGCCATCCTTTTATATTATAAGCTTAATTTTCCCTTTTGATGCTTCCTTCTAGTTTTATCTAGCGTTTGTTACCTTAAATGATCCTTGACTTCTCTTCAATTTTGCTTTAGGTTGCTGAAAATCTTGCACAGCTTATGTACAGTGTTTTGATGACTGGATATATGTTTAAGAATGTGCAATATCGTCTGGAATTGCAACAAAGTTTGGAGCAGGTTTCTCTTCCTGAACCAAAAGATCCAAAGGTAGTTTTTCTTCTATCTATCTTAACTAACCTTAAAGTTACTGCCATAATCATTCCTAGACCAAAAAGGAAATGGGAAAAACAGTTCTCTTGCAACTTTACTCCCCAAAAGAAGTGTCATGTTGGAATTAAGATTGCAATATTCATGTCATTGTTATGAGCTTATGACTGCTTCTCCCAACTTTAAATTTTGGAACTATATACCACGGTGCCCCTTTAAATTGATTAATATGTGAAGGAAAAGTAGAATCAGTGACCCAGACAGACAGTATCTATTAAATTTCAAATTTCTAAAAATACTATCATGGCTGTATGTGTTTTGTTCTGTGCCATTACAAGTTGTAATTTATGAGGTCACAATAGTCTACATTTTCCTAAAGCAGTCATGCCTAGATTGTTATCAATTTATTCAACCATATATGCTTTGAGTCTTGCATTGCACTTCAATTAAATAGGTTGAAATACAAAAACAGAGAGAACGTTTTTTTTTTCCCTTTTGTTATTTAGATTTTGTACGGAATCTTAATTGTTTTTATGTGAAGTACAAGCGTTGTATTAAAGTTCAATGGCAATTCTTTCTAGATGAACAAATTTTTCTTTCTTTTAAAGTCAATTCCTGAGATTTTTCTTAAGTAGGACTACATGTCACTGAATCTCTGGCTCTAATTAACTGAGCTTTGTTATGTAACCAAATCATTATATAAGTGAAGTTGGTATTCCATGAATCATCCATGAGATTTAATGTGGAAGCCTTGCTCTTATTAACCGCAATTCCTTGGTTTCTTTAAGCTTGGATTATCCCTTGCTTTGTGGAACAAAATTATTGTTTCTTATGCCATATTATCTCCATTTGATTCTATCAGGATAAAGATAACTTTTTCTTTTGACTGCTACAGGATGTTCCAGATTATGCACCTGGTACTCAGAAGAATGTGTCGGGTGAAGTAATTAGATGGAATAATGTTTCTGGTCCAGAGAGAATAGATGCTAAAAGGTATATAGAGTTACTTGAAGCTGAGATCGAGGAATTAAATAGCCAAGTTGGAAGAAAAACTGCTAACGGTCAAAATGAACTGCTGGACTATCTGAAATCTCTTGAGCCTCAAAACCTTAAGGTATGGGAAGTTGCTCTGGTTGCTTGATTTTTTCTGCCTTTTTAAGTGATTTATATGGGCAATTTTAACTTAATTGTATGTTTCACTTCTCTGTAGGAATTGACAAGTACTGCTGGAGAAGATGTTGTGCTTGCAATGAATACATTCATCAAGCGGCTTTTGGCTGTTTCAGATCCTGAGCAGATGAAGGTTTGCTATTATTTTACTTCTTTTTCTAGGACACTTGATAAAGTTCCTCTAAATTTGATAGAACTAATACTTTGCTTCTCTTCATATTGAGAAAAAAGGTCTCCTTTCTACAAGAATACAGTAATGTGTTTTATATTAAATAAACTGGAGATGCAATTTAGAAAAAATGAGATTACTGATTGGTGTTCTCTTGTGCTTTTTTTTTTTTGGTTTATTCTTGTTAAGTTTCTAACAGGAACAGATTTTTTTTTTTTAATATAAAAAATTTGTTGTTTGCATTGAGTTTATGGGGTTTTTTGTCACTCTCTTTAGAAAATAGAGATTCAACTCTTTTATTTCACAAACTATAGTCTACCTCGAAATTGGTTTATAGTTCATAGGATTTTTTGTTATTTTCCCTCTTTTTCTATCTTCCCAGAAAAGAAGAAAAGGTTTGCTTATATACTCTCCTTTGTTCCTCTTGGCTTTTGTTTGCTTTGTTATTTGTTTCTGTTTCTTTGTTCTTCATTTAAATTCCATTCAAAAAAGTATTCTCCAAATGAGCTGTTTGATCTCTGCTCCAAGAGAAAATGATGATCAACTCTATTCCCCCCCACCCTCCAACTTTTGCCGGAAGTTTATCATCTTATGTTGGTCTATCATGTCATTTTGAGATTTGACTGCCCAGTCTCCTAAGATGCTGGTGATTTTGGTTGCAGACGACTGTAACGGAGACTAGTGCTCCGGAACTTGCCAAGTTGCTCTATTGGTTGATGGTGGTGGGTTACAGCCTTCGCAACATTGAAGTCCGTTTTGATATGGAACGAGTACTTGGCACTGCACCAAAGCTGGCAGAGCTACCACCGGGAGAAAACATATAAGCAGCACTCCCAAAGAGCTAATGGATGCGAATGCCAAGATTGGACCATTGGACACCCCTGTGCTGGACTACTTCATTGGCATTCTATTATTAAGATTTCATATCGATGCAGGTGAAGATTGAACCTAAGAGTGGCTTACTTACACAGAAGCATCTCGTAGATGGCTATAACTTGTGATTGATGCAAGTGTTGACAAGGATTTCTGACTTGCAAACCAGGCTGCATTTTTGCTTCATTCGGAGGCTTGACAATGTCACTGTATGAACTGCTTCCAAGGGTTAAATCAATTGTTTGAATTCCATGGCTATTTGAGGCCTAAGCAAATTACCAACTAGGCAACTTGATGTTCATGCAAGAGACTTTCCTGCGGACTGATCAAAATGAATAGAAGTTTTCAACAATGCTGGTAAATAAAAACAATTAAGTTTCATGATTTTCATGAAATTCATTTGTAAACCTCAATTTTTTTAATCAACAAGTTACAAACATAACATTTTATTCTAAAGTAAGTTTTAATAAAATTAAAAAATATATGTTAAATTCTATTTAAAATTGATAATTCCTTAAAAGCTTTAACTTAGACAGTAAACTCCAAAATTCACATTTTATTCCATGAATAATAATTCATTTACAAACAAATAAAACCAAAAAAATTTCATTGTTCATATGTTCCATCCAAACATAACCTTAGTTGGAGACTACAATAAAATACAAAAGAAAAAAAAAATTTACAAAAAATTTCGTCCCAAACTAAAAAAGGGAGAAGGGGAAGGGTTTCACAAGGTCCTTCCAGCTTCCACTTGGTGCATTTGAAACGTTACAATGCCAGACGGATTGTCTTGTTGTCCGGCTCAATAAATTTTGGATAGGCTACACTAGTACATCATAATTTATTCCTAATTCACTCCAGTAAGACAACTCAGTGGCTAATACATAGTTTAGGGGTTAGGAAGCAGAGACAACTCTGATATAACCCTTTTGTTAGCTGTGAGACAGAAACTGAATAAGCAACAGCGCCTAATTCAAACCACCAAACCTGTTCTTGTTTCTTCTTCAGTTGGTTAATATCTAGTCTAACCATCCTCTGCCAGAAATCCTTACCTACCGTATGTACATTCTGCGATCCAAGCAGAATCGGTCACCATCTGATTCAACTTTTCTGGGATTCTAAAAAGATTCATACCATGCAAATAGGTGTGTATCTGATGCATGTTGTCTGTTGCATCTATAAGGTCGTTCCTCTTCTGAAATCGTAGTTAGTCAACAGTCTTCTTGCCCATTGGCTTTCACTTGGTGGCCAATAAATCTGGAATCCAACAGTTGCACACCATCTTAAATTCAGCATTGCTATAGCAAGATTCTCCTCAGAATCTTTAAAAAACTGAAGTATCCGGGACTCGGCTTCCAAGTCTTCAGAAAGAATTAAGTCCTCAAATTCGGTCCTCTTTTCTTGAAGAATGCTTGCTTCCTTACAAAGCATTCGCATGCTGAGAACACATAACACTTCCACAGCCGTGCTATGAAAACCTTGGTCTACATATGCAGTGAAAACACATTCGCAAGTTGATGGATCAGGCTGGACTTTATCTCGGTGCATTTGCTCAACAATAAACTCAATCACATCAATCCTCCCCTGGAATTATCCATGAAAAGAACAGTAAACGTTAATATCATACAAATAAATACCTAACTCGATCTTAGTGATCCAGAAACAATTATAAATTTGAATTGCATATGGCACACCAGATCCATCTTAATATAAGGCAGAGTCCATGACATACTAAGAGAAAGCTCCTTTGAAATTTTGAAGTCATAATCACTCACTCATCCATGAAAGGATTACAAAAAATATTTTAAAGACAGCAGGAAACGTAAAGTAGGAGATACAGAACCTTTTCACAAGCCTTTTGAAGAATGGTATTGTAAAACACCACATCTATTTGATTTCCTTCTGAGATAGCTTGATCCAAGAGATTCCAGGCCTCATCAAAATTTTCATCTTCCAACAGAATCTGACAGAAAGTACATGCAGCTTAAATAAATCTAGAACCCAGTCAATAATTGATTAAATATGCCGGTGGAGACGGTTCAACAGTCCAGAAAGAATTGAATGAGGCTGGATTGATGGGCCAAAAAAGTAGGAAAAGATGAGCAGGAACAAACTGCAGTGAATCAGAAACAGTTTTCATCTTTTTGGTATGATAGAAACGTGAAACGAAGAGAACTGGTCGCATTTAAACATTTTCCTCCACAACCACATGTTTAAATCATAATTCTCCCAAAATTAGAACAGTGAACAAGTCCTGTTTGTTGTTTTTTGGTCATTCCATTTTTCCGCAGTGACGAAAAGAGTAGACTGAAATACCTTTGTGAGAGTGGTATAAGTTATCGTTTGTGGATAAAATCCATTGCGGATCATCACGGAAACTAGGGCGCATGCAGATTTGAAACATCTTATGATGCTGCAACAATCAATCATTACATTATAGATTGCAGCATCTAGTGGGAAACCAAATGCTCTCATATTTTTAAATATTTCTACTGCCTTGTGACTCTGCATGTTGAGGAAAAACCAAACATGAATAATGAGCCCACACCTAATATAATTGCACAAAGTAAATCGTCACAGGCACTTACTTCCTTGGCCTCAACAAGTGCATGCAATACTGTCTTATATATAGGCATCCTTAAATATGTATTATCACCACAGAAGAGGTCCTCAGCTACATGTAAATACTGTATCAACTCTGTGATCATTCCCTCCGCTCCAAGGGCTTTTAACTGAAGGAAAGCAGAAAATTGTGAGTATCACAGTGAAGGTCCAGAGAAATTAAAGAAATGAAGGTCTACCATTAGACCTTCAAGTTGAAAGTTGGTTGAATTGAGGAGTCAGCAAAGACTGCCTTTTGGAAATTCAATTGCAAGTAAACAATAAAACCTAGTGATAAAAAATCACTAGTATTTTATTCATAAGCCATTCATCATAACATTTTGCATTTAAAACTTCAGACCCAAACTCCCAGCAAGAACAATAGCATCTCCAATTTTTAGGATCTTTTCTTTTCTTTTAGTAGAAAAAGATATTACATTTCCTAAAAAAAGAAAAAGTATATCATAGACAAACAGGAACAAGGGGGTGCCACCCAAGAACACAAGCAAGAATATCTACAATAAAGGAAAAGATAACATATCCGCGAGGAACCCCGAGATCATCTCCATTTTTGAGAGGATGACTTTTGAACAAACCACAAGGTTCGGAACCTAGAACCTGAGATCCAAAAAAAATTAAATATAAGACCACAAAACACTCTTCTGTTAGGTTCTCTTAAATGGTCCAAAAAATAGTGAGGGACCAGGGCAACCAGCTTCTTCCCCTCATGGTCAATATGGACACCCTCCAGGCATGTCACTTGCAGGAGATAGAGCTACTCACAAAAAAAGCCCAATAAATGCCCATCAAGTATTTAATCCCATTACTTATTTTTTCAAAAAAAGTATTTAATCCCATAACCTTCTCTCTGGACACCGTAAAAGAAGATGGTTGGGAGATTTATTATCACAAAGCAAAGGCAGACCGATAGACAACACAAACACCTAGCACTTTCTCTTATTTAAATGGTTAAATTGCTATTTATGTTCTTCTTTTAGTGCCTTATATATAAGTTCTATCACAATTCTGAAGCCCATGAGAAGTGCATAGTTCATACAGAGTCAGAGAGTTTTTGCATAAGCGGGCTTTGTTGCATTTAGATATTGAAGGTCTGTCTCCCTATAAACTTAGTGCCTGAAAGTACAGTAGGAAGAGCTTCACTGCAAAAAACCATTCTATTCTTGGAGATGTTAAGCTTTATTCAGCAACCAAAAGAACAAAATACATGAGGCAGGAACTTACCAAGTTCTTCATTGATTGATGACTATGCTGAAGACCATTTTTTGCCATATCCAATTCTATAGCATTTATTCTTTTAGATGCATCTACCTGTGACAACATGTTCCCCTCTTCGTACGGGGCATTCACATTACCAAATAATGAAAAGAGCAACTCATATGTCCTGATATCCGGCTGGAGTTTTAACTGCTTCATTTTGGCAAAAACATGTACAGCACGCTCAGGTTGATCCTGCAAAACTAATGCCTTAACTACAAATGCAGAGAAAAAAATAATATTCTCAACAGCAAAAGAAGTACCAATTCAATTTTGAATAATCAAGTACTTATTTTCAATAGAATATAAAGCCAAAGTGACCTTGTCATGGACAAAAACTAGTCATTATATACTGCAAGTGCAAATAATCAATGCTTGACTTTTTTTGCCAATCTAACATATACCAGTGTATATATTGCAAGTACAGCAAAATTATCATGACTTCGAAAAAGCAGAAAGCATTATTCATGTAAAGTTTGTCAAAAAACCAGAAAAAACTGGACAGAGCTTTCAACCCAAAAATGATTTAAGCACATTGGAAGCTACCAAAGATCACTCGACTATTATCCATCATGCTCAAACCTTGTAAGAAGTAGAGTTCAATGCTTAGTTCTAAAAAAAACTTCCATATTCAGTATATTTTGTCCTACCTCAAAGCCTTCAGAATAATACCATAGAAGAATATCATGGAAATCAGACATCACAATCAAATAAGTGCACAAACTGACGTTAGGTTTTAGATCTACCAATATGAACTAACCATTGCTTTGCATGCAGTGAGAAGGGCATTGAAAGCATGGGGATGATAGCATTCAGAAATTTCATCCAGCAGCACTTCAGATAAGTCAAGTTCTAAAGCTCTACTGCAATCTATTGAAATAGTCAAAAGAGTTGGATCATATGGCTTCAAGTTCCACTGTCGCATTAACTTCAACTGTAGAAACATGAAAACATAAAATCAAGAAATCTCTGAATAAAAAGGAAGCCAAGTCAGATGATAAATAACTGCAGGTGCAGCAAATTAAGCTCCATGAATAACTGACATATGCAACAAGCCAACATAACCTACTGCTTTCATGCCATCACTGAACCCCCTCTCACGGACAATTGCTCTTACAAAGCCATCAAAGGTATGGCTTGATGGTTGCAACCCAATATTTTGCATCTGGAAAAAAAAAAACAAAAATTTTAGGATAGGTTAACAAGATGATCAGAAAGAAGAGTCTTCTCCACTTAAGGGAAGAAGAGAGAAACACCTGCTGCATCAACTCCTCCGCCAGTCCACCATTTTGAGCTTGTGCACAGGCATGTATCACATCACTGAAGGACCACCTTAAGACCTTCATCATAGGCATGCCTTTGTACTTATTCAGCAGACACATCCTGGCATTTTCAATCTCTCCATTTTGTGTGGAAGAAACAGTGCACTGCTCTACATGAGAATCAATTTTCAAGACAACAGAATCCTCCTTCAAAGTTACTTCACCATTTGAGGGAATTGGAATATCCAGTCTTGAAGAACAGAGTTTTCCTTCAACATTTGTCCTAATGAAAAGCCTTCCCCTGACAGCCAAAGCCACCATATGTTGCAAAGTTTCATATGCGGATTTCAAATCTCCCAACCTTGTAAAGGACCAAATAAACTTCCGCAAAGACATGATGCTCATACTGTAGTGTTTGACATAGTCCTTCCAGATTTCATGGACAGCAGACAGGTTTTGCTGCCAAACTGCAAGCTGAAATGAACAATAATCATATGGACAAATGTCTCCTGAAAAAGATTAGATCAAACACCTTACTTGAACAGTGAACTCAAATTTAAGAAATTCAGTTCCTCAATTGTGCAATTACATACTAAAAAAAAACTAAACTTTGTCAAATGAGAATAGTATGGCAGAAAATGGTTAATGGAAACCATCGAATCCTAATACTGCAGAAAGGAACAAGAAAAACCAAAAATGAATCCTAATATTGCAGAAAGGAACAAGAAAAACCAAAAATGAAAAGCATAACATGATCCAGTCCAAAGTCTAGATTTTCCCCGAATCATACTCTAGGAATTAGGATTATATAGTCCAATCCACCAGCATTTTTAAACAGCCAAAAATCATCTTCCACTTCCACCCAACCTCTTTAGCGAATATACTCAAACACGTTCACATATTACAAGTAAAGGGAAGAAAAGAGAGAACACATAGAACTTCGTGTGGTTCAGTACGAAGAACTCTACCATACAACAAGTAGGTTTTTATTTTGTATAACGGATTGGAGGGAAGAAAAGAGAGAACACAGAGAACTTCATGTGGTTCAGTACAAAGAACTCTACCATACAACAAGTCGGTTTTTCTTTTGTATAACAGATTGGAGGGAAGAAAACAAAATTACAAGGTGTCCCCCACATAAAAAATTGCTACAGATCACATACAACTGCAATGCAAATTATCAGGAGCATTTCTTTTTACATAATTTCTCTGAACATGAACCGGAAGTTAGCATGCAGCAAACCTATAATATAAGCAAAAGCACAACAGCCTCCCTAACCCTTTTTCATTTTCTACCATTACGGAATCAACAGACAAAAGCTCTATATTTTTTTTGAAATAACGGAGAAAGGTTCTATATTGCACATGCCTATTCAAATCCATGCTTTTACATTTGGGGTTGCATCTCTTTCTCTCTGTAACGAGGTTTATTCAGTTTTGCTCATAAACTGGAAGCAAAATGTTTTCATTTTTATGGACATCTATATGTGCTATAACTAAGTCAAGGGATCACCAAAAAAAAAAAAAAAAGAGGCATATGGGGAACAAAGTCATGAGCATCACCATACAAGTACAAAACTTTTCCTTCTCCAGTAGCAAAAAAATTAGGATAAGCTTTCTCCACTCACCTTGAGAAGCTCAGAATACGTAACTTCGTTCTTTCCCACCATACGACGCTCCATCAAATCCAAACATTTATTAGCATGAATGATATTGTTCATTTTTGCACAGGCTCCTAAGAAAATGTTGTAGACAGGCAGCATAGGAGAGATGCAAGAACTTTCTCCAACAAAATTAATCAAATGTGAAGCCTGAACAAAGTAAAGGCAAAGAGACAGGAAATGTTAAGTCATTGTAACAGTGAGATACAATGGACAAGTATCAGTAATATGTTTTGTATGTGATAACTGCAGTCTGCATTACTATTAGTGACGACAATAATAATTAGTAAAGTCTGAGGACCCAACTATCAATTAATCCTATCAATCTAGTCAAAATCACAATGTAAACAATATTTTGTGGATTAGAACTACTAATGTAGGGTTTATATGATTCTTCAATAGACAATTAGAAATTAAGACCATTAAACAAATTTACCTAAATTTACCTCCTCTAGATATCCCCCTCTGCAAAGAGCTTGCACTGTAAGCAGAAAGGATATGTTATTCGGTTTAATCTTCTTTTCTTCCATTATCCTCAAAGTCTCCATGACGAACTGATAGAAATGACATAACCTCTGTCAATATCTCAGTAAAAAGATTCCATCTTAACTTTGGGACTGAATTTTTAAAATCCCACTAAAATACATATATAGTAAGCAACATAGTTAGATCATCCCAACCTCCCAAATGAAGCCAAATAGGAACATGCAGGAAACATAAGTCAGTTACCACAATGAACTATGCTTCTCAGCCTTCTCTAGAAAGTCGTGAATAAGACTGTGTTTACTAGGAAAAGAAAAGATGCATAAAGCTTTGTCCCTAGCTCTCTGGCGGGGTATGATAAATACCATGCATCCCACCAGTGTTAACTGGCTAAATAACGAGAAACTACATGTTCTTCATTAAACATCACATTGTGAACCAGACAATACCTTAGCTGAAAAATGAACACATGTAGATTACAGGGTACTTCAGCTTACCAGGGGGTCAGGAGATCTTGCACAATACTTCAGAATATGAATGAAGTCATCAGCTTTCAGTGAGAAGCTCCCACCTCCAAAATCCAAAAGCAAATCTGATGCCCTCCTTCTTTCGCCCAGGCGCAGTGCATTGACAATTTGCACCTGAAAAGGCATTGTGGTTGAATCTTCTAGTTGCCTCCAGAACTCACTACCTGCATAAAAAATTTTACACTCACAACTTTTTTACATTAAGATATATGTTTCTCAATCCAATGGTTCTAAGTTCTCCATAAATACTCAAAACTTCGAATTCATATCTTCCTGAAAATAAACTCCCACTATATATTGCGACCTTAAGACTTGTGAGCACTTACCAACTGCGGTAGTCAAAGAACGAGACAATTCCACTTTCCTGTCGAAACTTCTTTGCAACTATTACAAACATGGTTGTTACTCAGATAGTATTTTAGAAAAAATTATTCAAATTCGTTAATAAATGCAATCAAAACCAATGCCGATGTGGGGATTACTACGATAAAAAGGTAAAGACATACATTTTCATATGATTTTAATTTGCCCAGTGACTCCGCAATCGGCCGCAAAAAGTTTCTACTTCTGCAAAATGTTGGAACACGTAAAGAAGACAGCGTAAGCGGACAGCTAATGATGCACGCATAGGTGTCCAAACAACCGCAATAAATCACTTACAAAGGCGTATACATGGTTTGAAGCTCCAATGATTATTGACCCCCTGTGATGCAAAGGAACCCTGATGTTTACCTAAGGTTTAAGCATTTTGAGGGAAAATGCGATTTTCTTGGGAAGATCTGGAAATCCAAATTACGGTTTTTTGGCTGAAAACTGGATACCAGAATTCAGTGGGAGTGAGAAGTGGATGAGCATGTGATGTTTGCGCCCCAATATCTTCTGGGCCTCTCCAATGAAATGAAGATGGTGGAAAATGGAAACGGCTTCAGATTGTTTTACTGGGCAAGAATCAGATTAAAGGTTAAATAAGTATACAGCCACAGAAGAAGCCAAGAGTAAGCTTGCAATAAATTAATTATTTTTGTAGAATTTTCCAAAAATTTAAAATTATTTTATTTTTATTTTATGTAGAATTTTCCAAAAAAATTAATTTAGATATTCTGAAATTTATTATGCTTATCTTTTATTGGTCCGAAATATTTTTTTTGTAACAGCCCAAATTTCGATATCAGTGAATATAAACTGTTACATGTGGTATTAGAACTCACATCGAGTCTTCAGTTTTTCAAATAACTATTGTCGGAGAATGATGGTGTCAGAATAACTTATCTATCGGAATAGTCTTATTTCTTAGCACTCTGTTTTTGTTTATCCAATATGTCAACTAGTACTTCTTCGTAGGACAAGTTTATCTCGATCGGAATATCTTTATATTGAAGCGCGTGAAACGGATCAGAGTGATACTTGCTAGCATTACCACATGATTTTGAATTGTATTTATCCCTTATTTTAACTTATTATACAGCAAGTTTTTTCACTTCAAGAAAAATAATTTTTCCTTTAACCAAGAAATCTAGAAAATCTTAAAAAAAAAAAAATGTTGGAAATATATCTTAGCTAATAAACATGTGTGTGAATTAATTAGAAGTAAAATACAAATTAACAAAGAATAAATAAATAAATCCTAATTCAAATAAAATTAATTAAATTAGAATGTATTCTAAAATCCCCTAAAATGAAAAGAATTGGAAAAAAAAATAATGATTATGGTTTAAGAGAAACACCAAGAGATCATAAACATATATATATATATATATATATCTCTTCAAACACAAATGAACTTTGTAGAAATCACCCCATCAATCACTGTTAAACACTCCGCTAGTTTTATAATTACCATGAAAATTCTTATACCACTCCAAACTGAGAAAACTTCCCACCATCAGCAGAATGCAATTCTGCAGGAGAAATCCAGATTAGGTAAAGATAGTTTTCATGTTTTATCCTTGATCAACAATAGCTGCTTGGATCATCTTGTTTCTATTGTAGTTTATCTTTACTTACACATTATGTATCGAAGTAAAACTCTAATCTCTACGTATACACAATTACAGATGAGATTATCAATAAAATCATGAGTAAAAAAGTTCCAGCAAGCTTACTCTACAAAAATTTTCCCTCTCCAACTATCAAATGAAGGGGAGGAAGGTGAGGAATATCTGGGGGAGTAAAGCAAAATAATAGAGGATATTCTGCCATGTAGCTTACAAGCTCCAACTATGAGGAGGGTTGGAATAAAACAAAACAATAAACATATATGTATCACTGTTGCATGCAGCTTACAACTGCAAAACACTAGTTAGAATCAACAAATCTGAACCAAAGCTTCATTCCCATGAAACAACAAACCATGCCCTTCAGTTTCCAAATTCTGCAAATACAAGATTATGCATAAACTGATACTCAAGCATCAATCAGTGGGAAGAAATGTTCTGGCCACTTGGGATATGCTCGCTTGTATAAGCTCATGCAAACAGTGTCGTGCTGCTGAAGGACCCCATTCAAAATGCATTTCATTGCCCCTGCAAAAAATAAGAAAAGATGAGTAATTTTGACAAATTTCCTCTCTGAATGGTAATAGCATGACCATGAGCATCCA
>NW_019014666.1:1453803-1486246 GCF_000150535.2 Carica papaya | reverse complement strand
AAAAATTTATCTCTAGAAATGAATTAAGAATAGAATAAGAATTGAACAAAAAAATATAAGTGCTAAAAATTTCCAGACAGATCCAATGTGAAATTACTGTTCAGAGTTATATGCATAACTCAAAAATATGATTATGTTAAACACTTCCGAGCCTAAGCATTTAATCATCAAGGACATGAATAGTAAGGATGTAAGCAATGAACTTAAATCCATGAAAGGCATACAGTCCCATTCTATTATTATTCACATTAATATGCAACTAGCTTTATTGTCAAAGAGAATATATCACTCAAGACAAAAAAAGAAAAAAAGAGAATATGTTGTTATTCATGCACGACTCATGAGGTCAAGTAACTCACAGTAGCAGGATTAAGCATCACTTGCATTTAGCCACCAAATTCGGTCTAAATAAATTTGGCTCATTATAATTAATTAATAGGTGAAGTTGGATGACAGCTGATCAAATTGGGAGCCCAAGGATGTCTAGCCTTTACATCCAGCTTATGAATAAGAAAAAATCAAAACAGAAAATCACGTATAAATGGCATCAATTATACAATTCTTTTTCTCGACAAACTGTACTTACTAACAGTTGCACATATTCATAGCGAAGTTGATGGTGAAGCAAATTTATTTATTCCTTATAAACTTCACCAGATCACCTTGAAGAGTTGTAAGCATCATCATGATATAATTATATGCCAGAACTAAATCTTACCCAGTTAAAATAATCTTCTTCAGAATTATTCTGTCTGGGTCAATGCTTCTCAAGGAGCCAACAGCAGCAACTGCAGGTGCAACAGCTCCTTCCACTCTCTTCAAGGCTATCAAAGGAACAGGTGGAAATGAAATAGGAGCGTAAATTGAAGCCATGCAAAAACGCCCTGCATGAAGAAACCTCTCCATTTTATGCTTGTCTGAGTTGATGTTGTCGGTAGAAAATACTGGCCTGCAAGGTAATAAGGAATAACTTCAAAACTTAATGAAGAAGCAGTAAGTGATACAGTAAGAGGCAAGGAAGCCCATACCTAGCAACAAATTGGCGAAAACCAACATGAAATATTAATTCTTCTTTGGTTTTAATGGGAGCATCATACATATCATGCTTCTTTATGCTGCGGAAAAAAAAAAGAAAAAAAACAATTGATATAGCTTTGACTTTAGAGGAACTAAATCAAGGATTTCGAAACTTTCAATATGGAGTATGTGAGAAAGGGAAGATACCTAAAATGAAGGACAGACATTTTGGACTCATGCTGCAAAAGACCACATGCTACTACTGGTGATGTCTTTGCAAGGACACACAATTTGGAAGCAAGATCAAGAGGTATATCCTTGACATGAAGCCTCACATAGGAACTAGCCGGTACACAATCATCCCTGTTCCCTTGCTCCATTTCTAACGCTTGGGCAAGTACATGCTTCTGTGTTCTATTGAAGTTGTCAAAAGCAAATATTCTGGCATACTCTGGTGGCAGAGATTCCTGATATTTACCAACAAGCACTTAGTTTTCTTTTCCTGGAACAAGCACTTAGTTATCAATTGATGATGAAAGAAAAGTATGTAATCCTATATCATGATTGCAAATATATTACTTTCGGGTCCCAGGAGGAGGTTCTAAAGGACTTGAGACCTCTGTACTTGGCAAAACGCTTTCTGGCAGGAATATCTAGAGGAGTATCCACTTCATCTGGAAATTCTGAAATATAAAAGAAATCATTGACACTTAGCTGACATACTGCCACCTTTAGAAATGGCACTTCATTTGCTTCATATTTAATGATAATGACTAGGGAAAACATACAGTAAAATTTTTTACCCATGCACAGTAGCTTTATAGAGAGGTGTGGATCAATGTAGATTAAAAATACTGGATGCTTTTAGCAACTTCTAAGGAAAGTGAGCTTTTAGAACTGTATTTCTTAGACCTTTTTGAAATTCCAAATCAAGCCATTGGGCTGTGAGATTCAATAGGAACTCAGAATTCAGTGATTTTTTTTTTCTTTTTTTTTGGGTAAAAAATTCCCTCATTAAATCACATAATTTCAATTTATCTATACATAAAACCTTTTCTTATTCTCTTCCCTCATTTGATCTTTATCTGGTCTTCCCTAAATTATTGTTGTAAAAAATTGTCAATAAAAATTAACCAATACTGGAAATTGAAAAAAAAAAAAATATTAGTAATTTTGAAATAAAAAAATATGGTATGTATCATTAATATAAGCACCAAGGAGCTACTTATTCATGTATAAAAATATTTATATGTCAATCAGGATGTCAATAAAGTCCCCAAAATCCTCCATAAAATAAAGAGGATGACCCATAATCAAAAAACCCAGAGTTTGGAACCATTTTCTCTAACCTTATCAAAATCATATTCTACCCTTTCAAAAGTTCTCTGATTTCTTTCTTTGCACACCAATGTTGTAAGAGGAATGAGACCCACATGTTTTCTTTCCACCACGAGTGCCCTTCCAGGCTCAAACCTTATTCCTTACTGTACTAGCCATCGCCCAACTAATTCCCAGTAACCCATACACCATGGTCTATGACATACACGCAAACAGGCACCAAAACAAGATGTGGTTACAAGACTCTGCCTCTCTCTTGCATAGAAAACGATCATTCACCATAATCTTTCCCTTTCTCATTAACTTGTCAATAGTAAGAATACACTCATGCCCTGCCTCTCACACAAAGAAAGCGACTTTAAATGAAGTATTCAGCTTCCAAGTTTGCTGAAAAGGAAAACCGATCTCCATGGTCATTCTTAATCAAATAATTACAGAAAGACCTAATGGAGAAGGTCTTGTGGTATTAAGACTCTAGACTAGATGGTCATTACTCCCGTCCATTGAGGCGAAGGAGAGCGTACTTAGAAGAGACTCATATTCATTAATTTCCGAATCACTGAGATTTCTCATCACATCCACATACCATTCCCTTTCCCCCAAATATCTCTTAATGATTCATGAACCGAGATATTCTTGTGCCATGCAAAGGAAGTTGATCTCTGAGCATTCCCCCTCTAAGCCAAGCATCCTTCTAAAAACTGATTTTGGCCACACTGTCTACCCTCTACCTAATGTATTCATGAAATTTATCCCTACTCATGCATATCTTTTTCCACATCCCTTCCTATGTGGTCTTAACAATACTGTGGAGTATCCACTATTCATAATACGAAACTTTGCCTCTGTCATCCTACATCATAGAATGTCGTTTTCATCCATGAACCTCCAAAGCCACTTACTTAGTAAGGCCAAGTTTATATCCATAAAAGATCTCTTGAGATATTGGTTTTTTAATCCTATCCTATGTCACCAAGTAGTACTTTTTCCTATTAGAGTTGTCCCAAAGAAATCTCGACTAAATTGATCCCAAACTCTTAGCAATATTTACTGGGATTGTCAAAACAGATACATAATACATGGGTAGGTTGGCCAGCATACCTTTGATGAGTGTGAATTTTCTCCCCTGTGAAAAGGAGGTTTCTCCTCCATCCTGCCAACCTCTCCTTTTGAACCTTATCAAGAGAGAATCCCACGTCCTCACATCTTTATAATTGGCCTCCGAAGGCAACCCCAAGTACTTAATTGGCAACTCCACACTTTTACATCCTTTGAGTCTTACCAACCTAACAACATCATTCCCATCACCCAATCTCACCAATTCAAACTTGGTTAAGTTTAAGGCCTGAAATCATTTGGAAACCCAATAAAACGCAATCCCCTTCGTCTGATTCACAAAACACTAAAGTCTTATCAAGAAAAAATTAAGCGTGTTACCTTCTCCATGTGCTCACTTTCTCCCAGTTTAAGACCTCTAAACAACTTCAGCTCCCTAGCTCTGAACTACATATCCTTCAATGCTTATATGACACCAGTAAAAAGTAAGGGAGATAAAAGTTCACTTTATTTGAGACCTCTGGAGGCCTTGAAAAAACATGGACCCCATTTCACCATGACTACAAAAGACGTTGTGGTAATACAGGAGTCAACCCACTTATACCCTTTATCCTCAAAACCCATTCTCCTTAGCATATAATAAGAACCTCAATTTATATGATCATAGGCTTTCTCCATATCCAGTCAGGCCTCTCTCTATTCCTGAATAGATCCTCCACAACCTCATCAGCCACAAGCGTGACATCCAAAATTTGTCTTCCACAAAAATATGTTGAAACTCACCAATCATTTTATCCGTTACTTTGACAATCCATCTGGCTAACACCTTTGCTATGAGCTTATAGATACTCCCAACTAAACTGAACACTAAAGTCCTTGATATTAGTTGACCCCTCCACCTTAGTAATGAGTACCAAAAAAGAAGAATTTAAAGATTTATAAAAAATCCCGATCATGCAATTCTTTAAAGAGCTCTAGAATATTCTCTTCCATTACATGCCAGAATTTTTGCATAAAACCCATGTTGAAGCCATCGAGACCAAGGGATTTATCCTTTCTATAGTGCATGAGTTCCTCAAAGACCTCCTCTTCAGTGAACTCTTTTTCAAGCGAAACACAACTCATCTCATCCTAAGATGGGGCCTCCATCTAAACTCCGTGCAATATAATCTATAGATCCTAACCCCTTACCTCAACTGTTCATTACCTTTCACTATCCAGCCATCAATCTCCATTTTCTCCACATAGTTGGTCCTTCTATGATGATTTTCCATACTATGAATAATTACAGTAATCTTCCTATATAGGTCATTGTTATGATACAAAAAACTTTTACATTGGGGACTTCATTCCAAACTTACTGCTGAATAATTATGCATAAACGTACAGGCTATCATATTGACATCTGTACTCTTCATATAAATTTCAAAACAAAGTCAGATATTGTTTTGCAAAAGATATGCATAGAACCCCACCAGATGGTTTTGGAATTTGTGCTATTCTTGTGTTATTCTTTGCTCAAGTTGCCGTTGTCTAGTGTACTAATTTATTTCCTACTCCAGCAAAATTTCTAAAATCTCAACTTCAGAATTAAAAATTCAGTAAACAATAATTAACCAATACCAGGTTTCCTATTGAAGCAATGATTTTATAATCTTACACTTTATGGATATAATTAGCAAACAGAATAATTTATGACAAAAGCTATTACAACACTCTTTGATACAATTCACCAAAATGATTACTTGTTTTTAAACAGTTTCTCGTGGCACTTCTATGCACAATGTGACCGAATGACATTCCCACAGCCGTATTAGTACGAACAAGGAGTAATTCTCTTTTGCTCCTATCTCTCATGTGCACACATCTTTCCCTTCTTTAAGCAACAAAAAGTGAAGGAGAAAAAAAGAAACACAAAGTTCAATTAAAATAAGAAGTATACCTTCATCTTCGGCATGTGCCTCTTTAATTTTTTTAATATCATCCTCTATCTGTTCCCTTGTCAAGTTCTCACTCTCCTGTAGGATAATTTTAAACCGAGTAGTTACGAAACAGTTACCAGGATCTACTGATTTTTCAACAGATTAGGTACATGAAACAAGTCCAGTTGATTATTCCAAAATTACATTCTATATGATGCAATTAATTACCATCATCACTGAATTATTTTCTGTTTCTTCATCAGACTCTCGAAAGTTCAAGGATGCTTGGTCATCTTCAAAATCTGGTTCATGCATATGTTCTTGATTAGCAATGCCTCTTTCATTTTCATCCAATACCATACCATCATCATTATTATCATCACTATCCGAGCTCCTTTCATCTGTATCATCCACTATCCAAGCAGCCTGCAAAATTGCTTTGCACATGAGCAACCAAAATAAATGACATAGTAAGTTCAATGATTTAAATAGACACTCCCATTCTTTTTCAGTAAAGTTATTCTACCATATGGCGCACAGCCTTTCATTGGTCAATCCTGTTTTCCTTGAAGCAAATATGTAGGAAAACTGTTTCTCCTAGAATAGTCTTGTTTTTTTATTGGGAAGTTGCCCGTGGGCAAATTCTTACACATTAATGACCTCATCAAACATGGCAAAATTATAGGAAACAAATCTCTACATGCTAGAGTGCGGCAGATAACCCACATCATTTATTACTAAGACGCACTGTCTTCTCTATGATTTTCTCTATGATTTTCAACTCTCCTAAAAGTGCAATTGATCATGGCTGGTTTGATGGCAGAAAAACTGTGAGCATTGCAAGTATGAGGAAGATAGGAGAAGGAGCAGCTTATTTCTCTAACCCTATGGTTACTTTGTAGGTTATTTGGAAGAAACAAATAGAAGAGCTTCGAGACAGTTTTTCTTTTGATAAAATTCCGAATGTTTCCAGAACCTTTATTTTCTGGAGTAAGGGCCATCCAATCACTACAGAAGAAAATCTAAGGAACATCATTGATATCCCGACTAACTTGTAATTTCCATCTTTCAATTTTTTTTTGTACTTGGGTAGCATCTCCTCAGCTCTTTAATCAATTCATCTTTCCTTGTAAAGAAAAAGAAATTAAAAGAATCCTAATACTAACACCAGCGATACTATTATGAAAAGTACTAGATTTCACAAAAACACGTTCTTAATCTATTTAGAAAAACGAGGAAACTAAATCTCCTTTGCATTAGAACAAAAAGTAAATGCATTCATATCAGCATTGGCACTGATAGCAGATTACCAGAGAAAGAGTGCTTGTAGATGATTCAAATGGTCAAGATGGCCAAGGATGCAATGATGCGCCATCAAGTCCATTCTAAATTTCAATTCAACTCCTAGAGCTTAATTACTCTTTTTGTAGATTCAGATGTAATTTACATAGTTGACGCAGAATTAAACCTACTCATACCTTCAGTTCAACAATGAAGAATTTGTATTCCTACTTCATAAGGGAGGAATAAAGAAACTCCCAACTTAAATTAAATATAGATTAGCTTTCTAAATATAGAAGTAGAAAGCTATTTTCATGAAATTTTTTATCCTTATTTGTATTATATCCTTCTTCTGTTACATAGAAATAAACTATGAACAAAACTCAACCTTAATCCCATATGTTTCAGATAGTTAGAAAAGAAATAACCTCCAAATCCTCATACTAAGGACAAGACCTTTGATCCTGATCTCGAAAAAAAAAAGACCTTTGATGCAGCAAATTCAGGATATAGGATCCGTCCTATAATCAGTTTATGTTCGGTGGAAAAAGTTTTAAGATATGGGATTGAAAAGAAACTATAAGACCTGGTATTCTGAAGTGCCTCGAGGAAGAGCTCTCTTTCTCTGTCTTTTTTCTTTTCGATCTCTATCAGCCTCTACCATTTCTGCCTCTGTTGGCCAAGTCTGTTAAGAAATTAAATAGGAAAAAGAAGAGTAGTAAATTGTGACGTCTAGTCAGAAAGAAGACCAAAAAAAAAAGAGAGAAGCAGCAATCAGCACTTTCCATGTATAATGGGAAGATCAATGAAATATAAACTGTGTTCAAGAAAGGGTAGATCACCCAGTCAAGGTCCATCATAAGATGGATCAAAACAACTGATGAGACAATGATCACCATTTCAATGTCTTATCCAGCTGATCTTTAGTTATATCATACCCATTTATACTTTTCTGGGAAAATTTTATTTTGACCACACAGAAGGGATGGCTACAACCACACAAGAAGACAAACAGCATATGATGCATGGAAAAACAGTTGCCAAAATTTACTTCCAGCAAAGAAACAAGAGCAATCACCCTTAGAGGAAAATATGATATAAAAGAATCACAAGAATTTGTTCTGCAATAATGCACAATAGAATAGCCATGAAATAAATCCCATGCCTATTTACCCTTGTTCAAAACAGACAAACCATGACAACCTTAAGCAGCATCGATTTGAAAAAGAAAATTTTCAACAGTAAAACAAATCTGAACCGTGGAGACTGAAAGTAAAAATGTAGTCAGCAATTGGAAGAAAGAGACAAATCCTCATCAAGGTTACCTGTTCTCCAGCAAGAGGATCTGGAACATTCTCGACAAGAAGAGGCTCCTGCTTTATTGGATCAGGAACCAGCATACGAATAACCTGAAAATTTTACAATAAGAGCTAAAATAGTCATAAAGGTAATAATAGACTTAAAGAACAAATGAATTGTTACTCTTGCACAGTAAAATAAATAACATATTAAAGATATAATAAAGAAGGATCAAACTTTTATCAGAATCAGCAAAATTGAAGCCTAGAATGAGTCATCAAGTAAAATTATAAATCGCAAAAATGAAAAAATAACCATCATTTAACAGTTGTTCAATCTCACTATATACTCCCTTTAAAAGTTTTACTAATGCCAAGAAAAATGCCACTACCTCTGCAGCATGGATATCATCAGACTCCATGGCATCCTGTTGTTTTCTCACATTTAGAGGGAATGGATCCTTCAAAATTTCCATTTTGCACATTTGGAAATCTCCTGCACCGCGGACATGAACCTGAAACCAAAGAAAATAAGATATAACACCAGTAGGTAAATGCAAAATAAATAAATAAAGCAAGCTAAAAAGCTGAACATCAATTACCAGCTGATTTACAGATAGGCAACGAGAGCGCAAGTAACCTGTGAGAAGAAGATTGCATTTTCCCGAACCATAGTCATCCACTACCATATCAACCTATAATGAGGCCCACAATTAAGCAATTGCTCTAGAAAGAAACTAAGGATTTTATGAATAAGAGTTTAGATAAAGAATCAACAGACTAATGCCATAATCTGTTAAAGGATTGGCAGATAGACAAATTGAAGCAAGAGAATCCTTACCATCTCCCTCAAAGGGGAAAGGAAAATAAGTACTTCATCCATGAAACTTGATAACTATTTTTATGAAGGTGTTTCCATTTTAGTACCAAGAATTCTACTTTTTAAGTCAATTAGACGTAAATAAAAGCCAAGTAAAAGCACCTTTTGAGCCATAAGATATGGTCGTTGATTTCGCCAATGAGGCACTGTGAGACGTTGCTCCTTAAAAAGCCACATGAACTGCAAAAGAAATATGTTAGACAGAATCAAAAACCATTCAGCAATTAAACAATCCTGAATAACGTAAACTCAAACAACCATAAATGAAACAAGACAATCACCTTATGCAATTCGTCCCTTGTATCCGCTGGATAGAACCTACAATCCTCAGGAAACTCAGAAGCAAGATCCGAGATACAAATCTTCTTCAAATCATTTCTTTTCTTCAGCTCAGTTGGTAAATCCTATACATGCATAAAATCTATCAAATACAAATTTACTTTTCTTAGTAAAAGATTTTATCTCAAAAAAGCATATCAGTCCAGGTCTTACACGGATCAATACAGTGGTGCTTGGCAAACCAATTGATCTAAACACAGAAAGACATTGACTTCCAAATGAATCAATATAGTCAGAGGTACTTTCTTCACATGAAGAGTTTGCAGATGCCACAAATGCAATTAAATCAGCAACCTACAACTCGAAAAATTTCAAAAATTTGGAGAAACAAACATGTAAGAATAAAAAAGATTAGGTAGCATATTGAGGTGTCTAAACCACCTCAAATTCAAAAATATATGGAGGAACTAAAAATTCCAAACCTTTGCCATTTCCATACATGTGAGTAAATCTCCATGTGGTGCTTGCAATACCTATATTATAGAGATCACTGAATCCAGTAAGTTTTATATGTCCATATATAATCAAAGGACACCTAGTTTTTCCACCACAAATAAGCAGAAACAGAAACCTAAACTTGTTTGCATATAAACAATTGTGTCCAGTTGACATGAAAATTGCATCTTGGTAACTTGCAAATTGCAAAAGATGGCTAAGCTGATGAGAATTGAGTACAGTCCACCCACCATTATTTCACAATTCTACTAACCTACATATACTCCCAAAGTATATGAGAATGTCCATGGTGTTTGAGCACCAAGAGATTCTCAATAGAACTTTTGGTGTAATTAACACGGAACTTAAAGTGTAAACTTACTGTTGCTCTTAGTTTGTACTCAGAAGAAACAACTGTTGAAGATGCAGCACCACTACCTTCTGGAGATAATACATTCAATAGATCTTCAGTCAGCGACTTCAGGTTCGCAGAAGCAGAAAGGCCGAAAAGCACCTGTCAGTAGGAGAAACCAAAAGTTGGAGAGAATTAAAGCTAAAACCCAAAAAGAATAACATTTAGGTTTAAATAGTGTAAATGAAACCACTGTATCCCGAAATAGTTCCGCCACTTTCTGGTGGAACAATAAGAAAACTCACAATTACACGGGGTGGGCTTGTTGATCCACTCGAAGCCCTTTTCTCTTTGAGAACAGCTGCACGTTTCTGCTCCCGCAGCTACAAGAATTCACAAGTTTGAGTAGAAGATCCATCAACAGTATGTTCGATCAAATGGTAGGAAGCAAAACCAGTACTAAGAAAGAGATTCAAACGCCAATTACCATCTTGCAGCGCTGAATTCGGGCAGCCCGAGCACCCTTGGCAACATTGTTCTCTAGTTTCCCAGCTCGCGCCTTATCTGATACACCAAACTATTTAATTCAATGAGGAGCACTATAAAAGCACGCCATGGACATGTAGTGAACAGCATTAATAAGAGGTTCAATGAAAACAGCCAGCATTCAAAAACTGAATGATATACAGTGAAAACCCATTAAGCACAATCAACCTCAGGAGAATATTTGAGTTTAAACAACACTAACGCTAAAGAAGAAAGGTAAAAAGAAGATTAAAAGTAATGAAAACCTCAAGGGGACCGAGAATGGAGAGATTATTATTACCTTTGAGAGAGATTTTGTGGAGGTTGCGGGTTGATTTAGATGAGAAGCGTGTCTTGTGGGCTTTGTTAACTTGAAGCCGAGAGCCTCCCATCGCAACTGCGGCGGCAAATTAACCTAGACAGCAGGAGTTCCTATGGCGGCAACAACTGGTTCTGAGCACAGAATGCTACCCAACTAAATACCTAAATTTACAATTATACCCTCCCTCATTCTTCTATTCCCAAAACAAATACCTAGCTGCCGCCTCTTCACTTTCCTCTTCCTCACCAAAAGCACAGATCCTTTTTCAAGAATCGAAACCCCTTCTTTTTCCTCACTGTATGCAACCTCTTCCCCGACGCAAACCCTTTTTTCCAAAAATCGCAGCCTCTTTCTTCTTCCTTACCAAAAAACAGACTCTTCCCCTACTCGACTTCTTCTCCTTCTTCACCAAAAACCGCCGCCTCTTTCTCTCTCTTCTTTACCGAAAGACGCTCCCCCAACTGTCTTTTGAAATCTGGTGAAGAGTGCAATTAGCAGTTTTTTGTTACGGGCATAGTTCTAATGAAGGGTTTGAGTTGGTATTCAGTATATATATATATATAATATTAATATTAATAAAATATTAAAATATTTATTTTTGACCAAAATTGAAAATTAAAAATATTTGGCTAAATTTAATTTCATCATATTAAAAAAGATATATATATATATATATATATATAGATACACACACTTTTTTTTATCAGGGTGTCCGGAGAAATTGTCACTAGTAATGGCCACGTAACGGATCTCTGAGGGAAGAAATTATCCACTACTTCGCAAAAAATCTGCGTTCATCGTCTGCATCAGTGACCACCACCACAAACTGAGCCCCAGCCATGAATCGATAAAGCAACCATCTTCTAACCCCGTCAATCTACCTCTCTGCAAATTTCTACCTCAAAATACACTTGTTTTCTCAGTCTCCCGCTCTTTACAAATTAAGGTAACATTAATTTGTGAAGGTTTAGTAAGATGCTCCTATTACAACCACCACCTCTTTCCGCTCGGATTGCTTCCTTGTATCCTCCGCTCACACGTTATCACGTCGTCTTCCAGCCACCGCTATGGGCCACGGCCACCACTGCTGTAATTGCGACTGCAACTAGTGAACCATCTTTCTCTATTTCTTCTCCTTCTTCATCATCGAAATCGCTCGATGAAGTTGATGAAGATAACGGCGTCGTTTCTATCCAAAGCCGGCGCTACGACTTCACTCCACTCCTCAACTTCCTCTCCAAGTCCACCAACGCCGATTTGGACACGAATTCGGATGCCGAAGTAGCTCCGCCCACCTCGCTAGACCCTGCTGAGTTTCAACTAGCTGAGTCGTATAGGGCCGTGCCTGCCCCGCTGTGGCATTCACTCCTGAAATCACTATGCTCATCCTCGGACTCCATTCACCTTGCATACGGCGTCGTTTCTTGGCTGCAAAAACACAATCTCTGCTTTTCCTACGAGCTGCTCTACTCTATTCTAATCCACGCACTTGGCCGTTCGGAGAAGCTATACGAAGCATTTTTGCTCTCGCAGAGGCAAACTCTGACCCCTTTAACGTATAATGCCCTAATTGGTGCTTGTGCTCGCAATAACGATCTTGAGAAAGCTCTCAATTTGATGTCTAGGATGCGACAAGACGGATACCCGTCGGATTTTGTTAATTACAGCTTGATTATTCAGTCTCTTACGCGAACTAATAAGATTGACTCTGCCCTTTTGCAGAAGCTCTATAGAGAGATTGAATGCGATAAGATTGAGCTAGATGGGCAGCTTTTGAACGATATAATTGTGGGTTTTGCAAAAGCTGGAGACCCGACCAGGGCTATGCAGTTTCTGGCCATGCTTCAGGCCATCGGGTTGAGCGCAAAAAGTTCGACTATTGTGGCGGTTATATCAGCATTGGGAAGTTCCGGGAGAATTGTGGAGGGTGAGGCTTTGTTTGAGGAAATGAAAGAAAGTGGATTGAAACCTAGGACCAAGGCTTACAACGCGCTGCTGAAAGGGTACGTGAAAACCGGTTCTTTGAAAGATGCGGAGTTGATTGTCTCAGAGATGGAGAGGAGTGGCGTTTCACCTGATGAGCATACTTACAGTCTTCTCATTGATGCTTATGTGAATGCGGGAAGGTGGGAGAGTGCCAGGATTGTTTTGAAAGAAATGGAGGCCAGCAATGTGCAGCCCAATTCCTTTGTTTTTAGTAGAATTTTAGCTGGTTATCGCGATAGAGGAGAGTGGCAAAGAACATTTCAGGTACTGCGGGAGATGAAGAGCAGTGGGGTGAAACCTGATAGGCATTTTTACAATGTGATGATAGATACTTTTGGCAAGTATAATTGTCTTGATCATGCCATGGCTACGTTTGATCGGATGTTGTCAGAGGGGATTCAGCCTGATACAGTTACTTGGAACACGCTTATTGACTGCCACTGCAAGTCAGGGCGCCATAATGTTGCAGAGGAGTTGTTTAAGGTAATGCAGGAAGGAGGGTACTTGCCATGTGCCACTACATATAACATTATGATAAATTCTTTTGGAGAGCAGGAGAGGTGGGACGGAATTAGGAACTTATTGGGGAAAATGCAGAGTCAGGGGATTCTTCCAAATGTTGTAACATACACCACTCTTATTGATGTTTATGGACGGTCGGGGAGATTTAATGATGCTATAGAGTCCTTGGAGGCTATGAAATCTGCAGGTCTCAAGCCATCCCCAACCATGTACAACGCCTTAATAAATGCCTATGCACAGAGGGTATGTTCTTGGTTCAAACCTTTTAATTATTGCTCCGCAGCAGCTGTTTGTCTAAATTATTCCGTTGACTTGGAGAAAAACTTAAACTGGACATCTTTCTTTTTCACTTGCAAAAGGTGTACCTCTAATTTATGTTTGGACATCTGTCAAATCATGTTTTCCTTTACAACGCCTGGAGTTAGTACTCTCCTTATTTCATAGTAGCATTACAAATTAGAAGCTATGCTAGCCTAGTTAGTAAAAAGTTTACACGGCTTATGGATGCGTGGGTGTTAAATCCTCTCTGTTATTTGTGCTCTTTGAACTTCTGATTTTTTGACATCATATAAGTGCTAGTGATCTGCTCCATGTCAAATGTGGCTCATTAAGCCCGAAACAGAGCAAGGGGTTCAAGAATGGATCAAGCTATTGCCAACATTTTCAAACATCTCCTGCTGAGCTTTTAGAATTGGTCTAAGTATATTATTAGGAAATTGACTACTAAAAATAATCCAAGTCACTTAAAATACAAAGGTGGTCTAGTTTTCCTCATCTTATAGTTGTACTGTTCCTTTTGAATCTCCATATATCTTCTCAGGAATGAAATTAAGAGTGCAATTGATAGTTTCTATTCTTCTCTTTTGAAGGGTTTGTCTGAACAAGCAGTAAATGCCTTTAGAATCATGAGAATTGATGGGCTAAAGCCCAGCATCTTGGCTCTCAATTCGTTAATCAATGCATTTGGTGAGGATAGAAGAGATGTTGAAGCATTTGCTGTGTTGCAATTCATGAAAGAAAATGTAAGTAATTGCTCAATCAGGCAAGCTCGTTTTTTTCCTTGGTCAGTTTAGTACTTATTCTTCAGCTACAGCTATGGTTGAGTAACTATCTTACTGATGACATTTCAGCTACCATCTTGCTAAATGGCATTTTGATACCTGCAGGACTTGAAACCAGATGTTGTTACGTATACTACACTCATGAAAGCTCTGATTCGTGTTGATAAATTTGACAAGGTACGAAGTCACCTGCATCCTTGAAAAGAGGACGATAAGGTCCTCTCAGCAGTTCTTTATGATGCATAATCCAGTAAGAGTTCTTTTTGGATAAGTTAATGCTGTCTGGCAATTTGGCAGCTCTCATCTTCATCTTGTTTATTGGGATAATTAATAACAACCCAGTGCAAGAAATAAATACACTAGCTTGTTGCTGGAAAAAGAAGTGTTTACCCATATTCTTCCATGTGCTAATCTGCCTGGACTCGTATATCTGGTGGATACCTTAAACCATGTCGATGAGAAATTCCCGCAGAAGGGGAAAATTTGCAATATAATTTCTTTGCAGACTTCCTTAAATATTTTCTTCTCACAATATGATTTGCTTTTAGGTTCCATCTGTGTATGAAGAAATGATCATGGCAGGATGCACCCCGGACAGGAAGGCGAGAGCTATGTTACGATCTGCTCTGAGATATATGAAACAGATACTGAGATCATAGTTGGCAAGAGAATTATCCAGCCAGGACACCGTGTGAGATCAACTCCCATGTTTGAGGCAGTAAGATACCAGTTTGAGGTTAGTAAATGGAACTAAATTTGCAAATATATCAACACTAAAAGCTGATAGCATCAACTTTTATCCACACAAATGCCTTGTTTCAAATGGAAAATTCTGGGCTCATGTGAGGTTAGGAGAGAATGAACCGAGAAGTTGTCTACCAATTATTTTTCTGCTGAATAATCTAGCTTGTAACTTTTACAACTAATACTGGTAATCCCCTCCATCAAATAATTCTTCGGCTAAACTTCTTTTTGTAGGAAATGTTTTATACAAACTGAGTCGTCCCGCCAATATCTTGGCAGAGAAGCATCACGACTATGATTAATGCTGTTCTGGATAGAAGCTGCAAACTGATACACTAATACAAAAGCACAAAAGACTTATACCTCTCCCTTTGTAGACTGTAAAGAATATATTTCGTCATCATCAAAGATATGCAATTCGTTAGAGTGCTTGTATTTTATCGACATTAGTCACATTAGTCTTGTATAATTATGTGAAAAATAAATCAAATCTCTTGACTTTTTTACTAAATTGCTTTTCTTTTTGCTATAGTAAATTTCAAGGTCTCATGTCATAAAGAGGAAACCGGCAATCCAAACTACATTATAAACTCCCTTGGTCAAGAAACTAGTTCAGTTGGCAATTATTATACTTTTTTACTTTTGACTACCTATCCTGAGTTTAATTCTTGTAATTCACCAAGTTAATGGAGGAATAGGCCTTCAAATATTTTAGCTAATCTTAATTCTTGTAAATAAATGTAAATATTAGATGCACAAGTCAGCAATAAAAGAGCACACTTTAAGATCTTTTTGGGAGAGAATTTAATTACAAATTGAATAAAGTTTGAAAATTGGAAACATTTTTTCTCGTTAAAGTAAAATTTACATTAAAACTTGTTAGGAATTGCATCAAGTTTACATCTTTCTCTCTGGGGTATAGTTGAGCAGGCAACCTTCAGCAATGAAAGTCTAGAGTGACATTAACATCGAAGTTAGTAGCCTAATTCAAGTTAATGAGCAATTCATTCAGTTGAAATTGATGTTACATCACAGAGGAAAAAAAATGTGGGAGGTGTACTGTTATAAATCAAAACAAACCTTTCCTACACAAAATTAATATAATCAAACTTCTATATACTTCTCTCGAAAAACCTACAAAAAAAGGTTCAGAGAGGCAAGGAAGGAACAATTGGCCGACTAAATTTGCTCTTTGAAATTCTAGAACAAAACATAAACATTAACAGCACTGAGGACAACAAGAAGAGCCTGAAGTACGTTCTTATCTCCTGCATTCCAAAATCAATTACTTCTATCTTCTTCCCGTATCGGTTTGTCCTCTGCATCAAGTATCCCTCAAGATATTCATCAATGGATACCCACTTGTCCAAGCTGACCACGGAGGATTTTGAATGGATTTCATCCAGTTGATATGGTCCCAGGTTGAATATCATGAAAAATGCAGCTGACCAATCATTGAGAACTTGCTGAACCCAAAGATACAATAAAAAGGTAAGATTCAGTTTTATTACATGTACGTGTAAAAGGAAAGGAGATTTTATGAAAGAAAACAAAAATGAAAAATGTGCCAATATTCAATTTTAGAAGCAATCTGGCATACGTTGAAGGTAGCTTGGTCAACTGGATTAAACATTTTAAAGCAGTCTTTTGATGACGCTGTGTCATCTCCATAGATCTGTCAGTACGCAGGTAAGACATGAACTTCAATGAGACAAATGTTACATGAGAAATTATGCAGAATGAGTTCGCATTCACAAACCTCAAAGGTGAAAGCCATGGGCACCCTCACGATGTCATACATGTAATCCGTGGCTGTTCCATGGGCTAGATAGCTAAATTAAGAATTACAAAGAAAAGTTGAAAAAAGAATCAAAGATTAGTGAAAGGAAAAAGAAAATAAATGAATATTCTGCTGCATAGTAAGCATCCTCAGAAGAGGACATGATAGGGGAATAAACAATTCATATTCAATCAATTGACAAGCACAAGACATTATCAAAAATCTTTTCAACTGAGAAAACATGATGTGGTCTTAGTATAAGGTACAAACCCAACAGAGCCTCCGCCTGAACCAATCATGCAGTGGTTATGGCAGTGGAGTTTATTCAGTTCTTCAAGCAAGGACCTCATCTTTTGCGAAGGCAACCCTTCAGGGGTTGTGTTTTTGTGGTCATAGGGCATAAACAACGCCTGAACAAATGAGAGTCAAGACCAAGAAGTATGTCATCCTGCAGGATATGTAAGAAATAACCCTAAGAGTGAACAGAAGAAACACACAGTAAAGACCGAGCTTAAGCATTAGTGCTGACACATCCATGTCCTACAGAAAGCCATTTCTATTTCAAAATTAGAACTCTCTATCAAGTATAAAAGAACTGAGCTTCAGACATGAATGTCAAAGATAATAATTATAAGCAATCTCATGCACCAGAAAATTCCTAAAGTTCTTAAGGTGTCTGCTTGTTATCAACAAAAAACCAAGGTAAGATGAAAAAATCCATCTTATTTTCCTCTTCTTGATCACAAATGTGTTTCTTATAATCTGTTTTAGATATGTCAAACAATGGGCCTGAAAGGAGCATTGCCAAGGCCAAGGTAATACTTCTAGGGACAGATTTGCCAAGAAATTTTATTCTGATAAAATCTGGTGGCTTTGGGAACAAAAAAAATTTTAATTCCGAACTTCCTTCAACTGGACATGCATCTAGCCACCGGTATAAACTGCCATCTGGGGCATACTGCAGAAAGCCTAATATTTCAGCAAGTAAGAATCTGAAGATTAAATTCACGTCAGTGCTAAAATCAGGGAATACATTAGAGTATAAGGACAACTTACCTCCATTCCAGAGTGAACATTAACCCATATATGAGGATCAAATGATATGGCAAGCTTTCGCATTATCTGACTTTCAGGTTCACTAAAGGGTGCAGTTCCAGGGTTCTCTTCATATGGATCATAATCCTGTTATTGAACAAATTAGAGAACATCTTCTAGAATAAAGCAGACTTGCAATAAGATGCATTCCAAATTAATCTAATGAGATATGCTTATAAATTCAACTGTCTTGAGAACTGCAGAATAGGGACTTGAGCATATAAAATGAGTAGGCATGACGGACCTTTTCTTTCTTTCCCCAATCTACGCTCCAATTTCGATTCAGATCAACTCCTCTCCCTACCAACAAGGAGAAAAGAAAATGAAAACAGATACCTAAAGCAAATCAATTTCTTCACAAACAGTTATATTTGAAATCACTAGACTGTATTACCATTTCTCCGTTCACAAAGTTGTCCTTCCTCGACAAGTTTGCGGCCATTCAAGTTCTCCATTGGTACCAACTGTCAAATTATTTCAAATCAGCATTGAAAAAAAAATTACAGACCTTTAATTAATGTGCAATAGGGAGAGGATTCACGCAATAAAGTATAAGTTACCTTTATGACAAGCTTGCTGAGTGTACTGTTTAATGAAGCTTGATCCATATCTGGTAGGAACTGTTCTTCACTTAAAATTGACAATATCCTGAATGCAAGTTCAGATGTAATGAGCTCCCTCCCATGCTGTCCAAAAGTCTGGAAGAAAAGGAATCATCTGTCAAAAACACCAGCAATTACTAAACAGAGACTGTCTAGCTACAAGGTATTAAATTAAGAGTAACGTTTGCTTAGCAAACAAGTAATTCATGGTTTAAATTTGAATAATGGGCTTCGTTACTGATCCAAACATATAAAACACACAGGGAACTTACAAGAAGGATCCGGAACTTTGACCTGTCATCACTCTCGCTACCACTGCTGCAATAAGTAATGACTGTGACTTCTGCCTCATAGCCTTTGTTTCCAGCTTGGATTGACTCAATCTGTTACAGAAAGGGATAATCCTAAAACGAAGTCTAACTAAATGAAGCTTTAGAAAGAAAAGAATGGAAAGGATATACTACATACATTGAATTTATCTGGGTGACGATGGACTAAAGACTTCATCTGCTCGATCAAATCATTACTGCGATATCATGCGGAACCAAGACGATTGAACAGATCAGTTTTACTCTCTCAACTGCTAAATCTAAATCCCCAATCCTATTACTTAAAAACCGTAGAATAAATTTAAAAGGAAAAAACTACTTTGGATGTTGTCTCTATAGTTTCTTCGGGGAGGTACAGGGGAAGCAAAGCCAAAGGTCATTAAACCTAAGGAAACTGTAGTCTTTTTTCCTGCCATGTTAGGAGTAGAGATGAAATGAAAGATTCGTGATTTCGATGTCCTAATTTTGCCAAAATTTCCCAGCAACCAAACGTAGCAGTAAGAAAGGAAACTCCGGAAACTACCCATTTACTCCGATACCGAACTCAAGGAAAAAGGTACAACTCCAAATTTCTCTTTTTAATTAAAAATTTTCATATTTAAAAGTAACCTCCAACTTTACCAAAATTCGTTTTTCCCAGATTCAAGGGAAACTAACAGGTAATCAAATTTGAGAGTGGGACTGAAATTATGAGAAGTAGTGCATAATATGCGGAAAAAAAAAAACACATCGAACAAGTAGTAATTTTAGATTGGGGAAAGAGAAATAACCTGGAATGGTAGAGATCGCGATTGATGGGCGTAAAAGAAGATGGGGAGAAATTTGATTCGCCATGAACGATCAAGAATCCAGTCAAGAAAACCAAAAAAAGGAAGGAGAAATAGCAGAACGAAAGTTGACGACACATGGCCAAGAAAAGAGGCCAAGAGCCGAGAAAGAGAAGAAGGTTGTCTTGCTCCGCTTTGTCTTTGTTCTTGTCTTGTTCATTTCTTTGGGGGAGGGATTCATTCATTCTTCCATTGCCATGGACGGCGACTGCGTGGGCCTTGTCAGCTTCTGATTGGATTTTCCACAGTGTTGGATGTATACGCTCTTACAGATTTATCCGTCTTTTATATGTTATTAACGGCTATGATCGTCTCAGTCAAGATCCAACCACACCGAAAAATAAGAAAAAAATATTTATTACGTCATCCAGACCATCATTGGGCCTACGCACAATACCACATTCCACATGGTGGGTGGGTCCACAAGAAAAAAAAACAATTTTATATATTTGTTTTTTGCACCTTGCCGACTTTTCTCGGTGTGTATTTTTGTTACTATTATTATTAATAGAATAATAATTTTTTCTTTATTATTATTTTAATTAGTAACTTATTATCTAAAATATTTTTAATTTTTTTTATGAGAATTAAATGTAAGATATATTAAAATTAAAAAAATATTATAATAATATAATATATTGACACACCAAATTAATTCTTTCAAAAAAAAAAATAATTCTAAAATATTATACTATGCAGATTATATGTTGGTTTATTACACATATATTTAACAAAAGAAGTTATCATGATATATTTAATAATTATATTCGTAAATTGTTACAATTCGGTTGAGTGTAATTTTGAAAAAATAATTTATTCTCACAACGTATATAAATAAAATGAAGTATTTAAATTTGTAATGTTCAAGTTTCATTTAAAATTTTTATAATAAAAAAATAAGCAATTTTTTAAAATCAATACAAAAAGAAATGCTTTCACGTAGAGCAAAATATTATACAAAATTACTATGCATATAGCTCCTAAATTCCTGAGCGTCATCTGTGAGGATATACTTAGTGGTTTTTGCCTCAAATTATGTAATAAACATATTTGATTGTTTTATTTAGTTATTTTGTTACTTTTTCTTTGTATCCAAAAAAAAAATCAAATTTTATTTTTTTTATGGCATCTAAGGAATTGTAATCTTTGAAACCTCCACATTCTTGATTAACTCGATCTTTAATTTTATTCTACACATCATGTATATATATATATATATACATATGTTCGATGTAATCAAAGAATTCATTTGTTTTCTTCTTCTTTTTATAGAGAATTAGATTTGATAAATTATTTAATTATAACTTGATGAAGAATGGATCTATATATATATATATATATATATTAACATAAAGTTCCAGACTTATTAAGATGGAATTTGATAATTTTAAAGCCATAGTAGGAGTGAGTAGCAGACCATGAAAGAGACAACATTTTCAAAGTTGATTGATACCTTCCATTATGATGGTAATATGCATGTAGTCTTTTATTTTCTCCATATTTCAAGTAAATTTTTTTTAAGTAGAAGTTTTATGTAAGTATAATCTTTTTATGTATATTAATTTCAATATAAACTAATATTTGTTTATATAAATATAAGTTTTTTCGTGAATTTAATAATATAACAGTATAATAAAATGAATAATTTACTAACTTCTTTAATCTATAATTTATATTATATTTGAAATATCGGTTCTAATAAATCGTATATTTTAAAGAGATGTTAAAGGATTAGGATCTAACGAAGCATAGCTAAGGAGATGATTATCACTTTGTAATATCATCATCTCCTCTTCATCCATGGTGACCCAAGCTTCTATGCCATCACCTAACCTGCTATCAATTAAAACAACAAGGTTTCTAAATATTGGAGTTTCCAATCCGATGCTGCTAACCCACACAGGTTTCCCCCACCCAAAATCAGCTTCGTAGAACCCAAGCTTACACCAACTTGTGAACCCCAAATACTCCACTTCATCTTTACTGCCGTACTCCTTTATTTCTTTTATACAATCCAACATCATTGCTTTCCCTTTCTCCCCTCCTATTTCCTTTACAAAATCACCATTGATTTTTGATATTCCAACTCTAATCTCCCTTGCTAATCTGTCCAGCTCTCTCTCCTCATCTGCCCTGAGTCGAGCACTCGCTATCCACACCTGATTTCCCAACGAATTCTTAGATGCAGAATGTGACATTCTTGTCCGCAGGTTCACGACGTGAGTCAACAAACAACTTCTTGGTTTTCCATGTTTTTGTTGAGATGCTCCCATGGTGCACTTCCATATTAGTGCTGAAACAGCCTCCACTCGGGTGGAGCTCCTCGCTCGGTTCTTGAGGCTGGCTATTGCCAGCGCATCAAACACAAATCTCCTTGTCACAAACTTGCCTTTCTTCAACAACGAACCCCGCATCTCAGTCACCGAATCTCTGAGCCATAAGTCCTCCGTCGCGGGGAAGAGACTAGTGGAAACAAAGCCGACTGATAACAAATCACCAATATTAGTATTCTTGTTGCAGGTGTTGTCACGAGCATTAGCAGTCCACACTTCAAGGAAAGTGCTGAGTGCAGTGGCATCAACGATCCTGTGTGAAACGCACATGCCAATAGCAATGCCTCCGCACTCAAATACATTAGCTTGGATGTTGGTTAAATAAGTTCCGGCAACTGATCCAATCAAAAGAAACGGTTGGCAAGGAAGAAATTTACGCAATAACACAAGATCAGGCTTAGAAAGAAATTGATGGAGGGTGCAGTTAACTCTAGCCTCCAAGAAATTAGCCCCTTCGTCGTCACAGTCAATAGAATAATCATCTTTTTTCTTTCCAGCGAGAGGGTAAAAGCGAGCTAACGTCTCTGATAAAGATTTCTTTAGCTGCTGTAGTCGTTCTAAGGTACTGTGTTGATGATGAAGATGATTGTTAGTGCAGTGACGACCATTTTTAGAGAAATCATAAAAGAGAAGAAGTGTGACGTATGAAGAAGGAGCGAACTGATCTAAAAGAGAGAGCTTGAAGATTCGAAGATGCTGAGGTGTGGGAGAAGATGGTTTTATGTTCTCCTGAGAAATGATTTCTACTTCCATTGTCATTGTATTTGGTTCACCCTGACCCTGAGCAATTCTATATATACATATACATATAGAGGCTAAACTTGGCTTTATATGTCCAATTCCAAAGAGTTTTATATATATATATATATATATATATATGTATTATATATTAATGGATTTTAATCCTGTTTTCGTCAATAACTATGTAATATTTTCTCTACCAATCAATATAAAAATTATTTTTCATAAGATTAAAATTAAAAAAAATTCATGACAATAATTTCATGTTACAGTGTGTATAATTTTAAAAATTAATTATAAAATTGTAGTTAATTAAAAATTAGATATTATTTTTTTATTAAAAATCTTAGGTAATAACTATTATATACTATAAAGTATTTTATATTTAAAAATCATAAAGTATATGACTTGTAGTAAATTAAAATATAAATTTTATTTTTTACTTTTAGAAATTTTTAATAAATAACTATTATATATTATTAAAAATTATATTCACATTTTATAAATTATAGAATTGCATGATTTGTAATCAATTAAAAATTACAGAAAATAATTATCATGTTCTCATATTAATTTATTTTTATATTTAAACATCGAATCAATAATATTTAAAATTTTATTCTATATAATTATAATAATTATATTAATTTTATTTTATATTTTAAAATTTAAGCAGATATTTGCTGTATATATAATTCAATCTTTAAATTATTTTTTTTTATGGCATCTAGGAATTGTAATCTTTGAAACTCACAAATTCTTGGTTAACTCCGTCGTCAACTTTATCCTGAACACATGAAATATATATACATATATATATATATATATATATATAAATAACAATCTTCCTATTTGGCTTATACCCAAAATACATCTCCATTCACATGTTATCATAAATCTTAATCCATAATTTCAAAAGAGAAAAGAGTTACGTCCAGATTACGGGTTAAAAAAAATTGTAAGAAGTAAAAAAATAATCGAGTTAAGTTCTTATTATCCGTAGGATCATTGTTACTTCGTAATACCATCATCTCCTCTTCATCCATGGTGACCCAAGTTTCTATGCCATCACCTAACCTGGTATCAATTAAAATAACAAGGTTCATAAGTACTGGAGCATCCAATCCAATGGTGCTAACCCAACCCACAAAGGTTTTCCCCATCCAAAATCAGCTTCATAGAACCCAAACTTACACCAACTGGAGAACCCCAAATACTCCGCTTCATCTTTACTGCTAAACTCCCCTATTCCTTTTATAAAATCCAGAATTATTTCTTTCCCTTTCTCCCCTCCTAATTCCTTTGCAATATCACCGTTGATTTTTGATACTCCAGCTCTAATCTCCCTTGCTATGTGGTCCAGCTCTCTCTCCTCATCTGCCCTGCGTCGAGCACTCGCTATCCACGCCTGATTTCCCAACGCATTCTTTGATGAAGGATGCGGCATTCTTCTCCGTAGGTTAACGGCGTGAATCGATAAACAGTGTCTTGGGATTCCATGTTTTTGTTGAGATGCTTCCATGGTGCACTTCCATATCAGTGCTGAAACAGCCTCCACTCGAGTCAAGCTCCTTGTTCGGTCTTTGAGTCTGGCTATTGCCGGAGCATCAAACACAAATCTCCTTGTCACAAACTTGCCTTCCTTCAACAACGAACCCCACATCTCCGTGGCTGAATCTCTGAGCCATAAGTCCTCCGTCGCAGGGAAGAGACTAGTGGAAGCAAAGCTTACTGATAATAAATCATCAATGTCAATATTTTTGTTGCAGGTTTTGTCACGAGCATTAGCAGTCCACACCTCAAGGAAGGTGCTAAGTGCACCTGCATCAACGATCTTGTGTGAAACGCACATGCCGATAGCAATACCTCCACACTCAAATACATTAACTTGGATGTTGGTTACATAAGTTCCGGTAACTGATCCTGTCAAAAGAGCGGATTCGCAAGGAAGAAATTTATGCAACAACAAAAGATCAGGGTTGAGAAGAAATTGATGGAGGGTGCAGTTAACTCTAGCCTCCAAGAAGTTAGCCCCTTGGTCGTTGCAGTCGATGGAATAATCATTTTTCATCTTTCCAGCAAGAGGGTAAAAGAGAGTTAATGTCTCTGATAAAGATTTCTTTAGCGGCTGTACTGGTTCTGGGGTACCGTGTTGATGATTGTTAGTGCAGTGACGAACATTTTTGGAGAAATCATAAAACAGGAGAAGTGGGATATATGAAGAAGGCATGAAGTGATCTAAAAGAGAGAGCTTAAAGACTCCAAGTTGCTGAGGTGTTGGGGAAGATGGTTTTATGTTTTCTTGAGAAATGATTTTTACCTCCATTGTTATTGTATTTGGTTCCCCCTGACCGGATGCAATTCAGTGAAGACTATATACACACACACATATATATATAGAGGCTAAACTTGATTTAAGTGGGACTATGCCTAATTCTAAAGGGATATATATATATATACACACACACACACAGGCACACACACACATATATATATATATAAAGTGAAATAATTGTGAATCAGAAAATTAATAAAATTGTTTATATGTATTATATATATATATATATATATCAAGTTGAATTGACGAGTTTTATTAGTTTGTGTTAGTCAGCAAATAAGAAGCAAATTCTCGAATTAATATTATTTTTATATTTCAAATTTTAAGTGGATAATATTTAATAATTTTATCTGTCTATATTTTAATATTTAATATTTTATGTTATCTTATAATTAATTTTATTTAATATTACACAGATAATATTTAACATTTAATATTTTGTCTCTATATATAATATATATTATATTAATTCTATTTTATATTTTAAAATTTGAACGAAGAATACTTAAAATTTTATCATATATATTTATAATTAATATTAACATATTATTTTTATTTTTAAATTAAAAAATTAACAAAACGCCATATATACATATGTATATAGATTACCGATACTCTACTGTATATATATCTGTAAATTTTCTATGCCATCTAGGGAACTGTAAGATCTGAAAACCCCCCACCTTCTTGATTAACTCAAATCTTTAATTTTATTAGACACATTTAGTGTATATGTATATATATATATGTGTGTGTGTGTGTGTGTGTGTATAACTGTAACACCCAAAGTAGTCTTTTATTTTCTCCATATTCAACATTAAATTATATATGTAACATGCATATACATGATAAAGAAAGGAAGAATTCATTGTATATGCCTTCAACTTATAATACTTTTCCTTTCTTCTTCATTTCCAGCTTCCATCTTCCTTTGTTTTCCCTGCCATTGTTGTACATTGAGTTAAAGGTGGAAAATATATGAAAGGAGGCAATGATCATTGCCTGTAGAATGGAGTCGGAGTAAGCAGTCTTAGAAGTAAGCTGAAGCAAAGCTATTTTTCAGCTTTTCATCACTTTTATAACCAGTGGCAAAGATACTAATATCAGTTTACAAGATTGTGGAGCCACCATCCACAACCAAACCATTCTTTACAAAAGCTAAAGATTTGAGATTTCTTTATCTTAGAAATTTGCAGGCGAAACCATGGGCATGCAACAAAAAAGATCTGATGGATCAAACTATGATCTGGAACCATGTTGTACCTATTCAATGAATACACCCACTTCCAGGTAGCACCCATTAACTTTCTGTGAATAATCGTTGATTCAATGAATGGTGTTTTATATTTTTCTAAAATGTTTATCAGAAAGCAAAATTTTGTCACTAATCTGCAATTTAAGAAAGAAGATTATAAACTGGACGTCATCTTATTAGAAATATCAATTCTAATACATCACATATACTAAATATAAGTCAAAGGAGTAGGATTTAAAGAGGCATAGTTGAGGAGGAGATTATTGTCATTATGTAATATTATTATCTCCTCTTCATCCAAGGTGACCCAAGCTTCGATGCCATCACCTAACCTGGTGTCAGTTAAAATAACAAGGTTCATAAATATTGGAGCTTTCAATCCAATGGTGCTAACCCACAGAGGTTTCCCCCACCCAAAATCAGCTTCATAGAATCCAAGCTTACACCAACTGGAGAACCCCAAACAATCCGCTTCGTCTTGATTGCCATACTCCATTATTTCTTTTATACAATCCAACATCATTTCCTTCCCTTTTTCCCTTCCTATTTCCTTTACAAAATCACCATTGATTTTTGATATTCCAACTCTAATCTCCCTTGCTAACTGGTCCAGCTCTCTCCCCTCATCTGCCCTGCATCGAGCCTTAGCTACCCAAACCTGATTTCCAAACGAATTCTTTGATGAAGGTTGTGGCGTTCTTCTCCGTAGGTTCACGGCGTGCATCAGTAAACAACGTCTTGGGATTCCATGTTTTTGTTGAGATGCTGCCATGATGCACTTCCATATCAGTGCTGAAACTGCCTCCACTCGAGTCGAGCTCCTTGCTTGGTCCTTGAGGTTGGCTATTGCAGCGGCATCAAATACAAATCTCCTTGTCACAAACTTGCCTTCCTTCAACAACGAACGCCGCATCTCATTGGCTGAATCTCTGAGCCATAAGTCCTCCTTGGCAGGGAAGAGACTAGAGGAAACAAAGCTTACTGATAACAAATCACCAATATCAATATTCTTGTTGCAGGTGTTGTCACGAGCATTAGCACCCCACACCTCAAGGAAGGTGCTGAGTGCAGCGGCATCAACAATCTTGTGTAAAACGGACATGCCAATAGCAATACCTCCACACTCAAATACATTAACTTGTATGTTGGTTACATAGGTTCCGGCAACTAATCCTGTCACAAGAGCGGATTGGCAAGGAAGAAATTTATGCAATAACAGAAGATCAGGCTTGAAAAGAAATTGATGGAGGGTGCAGTTAACTCTAGCCTCCAAGAAATTAGCGCCTTCGTCGTTGCAGTCGATGGAAAAATCATCTTTCATCTTTCCAGCAAGGGGGTAAAAGCGAGCTAACGTTTCTGATAAAGATTTCTTTAGCAGCTGTATTCGTTCTAGGGTACTATTTTGACGATGAAGATCATGGTCAGTGCAGTGACGACCATTTCTGGAGAAATCATAGAACAGAAGAAGTGTGACATATGAAGAAGGCACGTACTGATCTAAAAGAGAGAACTTAAAGACTCGAAGATGCTGAGGCGTCGGGAAAGATGGTTTTATGTTCTCTTGAGAATTGATTTCTACTTCCATTATTATGGTATTTGGTTCACCCTGACCGGATGCAATTCAGAGAACACAATATATACACATATAGAGGCTAAACTTGATTTAGGTAAAGTACGTCCACTTGTGAAGGGATATACATATATATACATATATATATATATATATTGTGAATGAGATTTGATTAATTAGTTTATTAATTAAGTTGATGCAGAATGGATCTATATATTAATATAAAGTTCCGGACTTATTTACGACGAATCTGATAATTTTTAAAGTGAATGCTGTTAAAAGAAGAAGAAGAAAAAATAAAGCAAGCGACAGTGGGAGTAGCTAGCAGAACGTGAAACGACAACCCTTTCAAAGTTGTGTAGTGTGGAGGTGACTGATACCTTTCCATTATGATACAATATATAATGAATAAAGATGACCATTTGCCGTCAGAAATTATATATATATACACAGACACACATATAATTGTAACACGCAAGTAGTTTTTTATTTTCTCCATTTTCAACATTAAATTATGTATGTTATATTCAGTGTTTTCTTAATATATAATTTAAGAAAAAAAAAGTTGAAACACCCCATGTGATCTTATTGGAAATACCCATTTAAAAAAATCACATACTCTGAACAACCATAGAAGGAGTAGGATCTATGGAAGCATAGTTAAGAAGATTATTGTCATTTTGTAATATTATCATCTCCTCTTCATCCATGGTGATCCAAGCTTCTATGCCATCACCTAACCTGGTATCAATTAAAGCAACATAGTTCATAAATATTGGAGCTTCAAATCCAATGCTGCTAACCCACAGAGGTTTCCCCCACCCAAAATCAGCTTCATAGAACCCAAGCTTACACCAACTCGTGAACCCCAAATACTCCTCTTCCTCATTACTGCCAAACGCCCCTATTTTTGTTACACAATCCAACATCATTTCTTTCCCTTTTTTCCCTCCTATTTCCTTTACGAAATCACCATTGATTTTTGATATTCCAACTCTAACCTCCCTTGCTAACTGGTCCAGGTCTCTCTCCTCATCTGCCCTGAGTCGAGCACTCGCGATCCACACCTGATTTCCCAACGAATTCTTCGATGCAGGGTGTGACATTCTTGTCCGCAGGTTCACGGTGTGCGTCAGTAAACGACGTCTTGAGATTCCATGTTTTTGTTGAGATGCTGCCATGGTGCACTTCCATATAAGTGCTGAAACAGCCTCCACTCGAGTCGAGCTCCTTGCTCGGTCCTTGAGGCTGGCTATTGCCGGCGCATCAAACACAAATCTCCTCGTCACAAACTTGGCTTCCTTCAACAACGAACCCCACATCTCAGTGGCTGAATCTCTTAGCCAGGGGTCCTCCGTCGCGGGGAAGAGACTAGTGGAAACAAAGCTTACTGATAATAAATCACCAATATCAATATTCTTGTTGCAGGTGTTGTCACGAGCATTAGCACTCCACACCTCAAGGAAGGTGCTGAGTGCAGCGCCATCAACGATCTTGTGTGAAATGCTCATGCCAATAGCAATTCCTCCACACTCAAATACATTAACTTGAATGTTGGTTACATAAGTTCCGGCAACTGATCTTGTCGAAAGAAGAGGTTGACAAGGAAGAAATTTATGCAATAACACAAGATCAGGCTTGAAAAGAAATTGATGGAGGGTGCAGTTAACTCTAGCCTCCAAGCAATTAGCCCCTTCGTCGTCACAGTCGATGGAAAAATCATCTTTCATCTTTCCAGCAAGAGGATAAAAGAGAGTTAATGTTTCTGACAAAGATTTCTTTAGCAACTGTAGTCGTTCCAAGGTACTATGTTGATGATGAAGATAATGGTTACCGCAGTGACGATCATTTTTGGAGAAATCATAAAACAGGAGAAGGTGGACATATATAGAAGGCATGAACTGATCTAAAAGAGAGAGCTTAAAGACTCGAAGATGCTGAGGTGTCGGGGAAGATGGTTTTATGTTCTCTTGAGAAATGATTTCTACTTCCATTGTTATTGTATTTGGTTCACTCTGACCCAACACAATTCAGTGAAGACAATATATATACACATATATAGAGGCTAAACTTGATCCAGATGAGATTACGTCCACTTGTAAAGGGGTATTCATATTTAAAAGAACAAGTGCAATAATTACGAATCAGAAAGATATTGAAATCGGAAATATGTAATAGATATTTCCCTATACACATATCTCAGGAAGAGAAGACAACCTTCGATAGCAAGGGTCAGGGCGCAAACATGAAGGGGGTCCGTGGAAGTTGCACCCTGATCAAGGGAAATCGGTGCCTTATATCTTTCTTGGTATGACGGATATAAATTTTAAAAATTAATTATGCAAAAATATAAATTGCACTTGCTTAAAATTAAAATTTATTTCTTATTTAAATCACTATTCTATATTATAAATTATTTTTATATTTAAAATTATAAAATATTATTTATAATTTTATTCTTATATTTTAAAATTTTATTAATAAATAAATTATATTTAATCAAAAATCAAATTTTATTTTAAAATTTAATAAAATTTTAGAATTTAATTGAAAATTAAAATTTATTTTTATATTTTAAAATTTTAAATAAATAATTATTATGGATATTCTTGCATTAATTTTATTTTTATATTTTAAAATTTGAATGAATAATATTTAATATTTGATCTCTATATAATATATACAATTATAATTATTACATCAATTTTTTCTATATTTAAAATTTTGAATAAATACTACCTAAAATTTTATCATTATATAATATGTAAAATTTATAACTAATGATAACATATTATTTTTATTTTAGTTAAAAAAAAATGAAAAAAGATCATGCACATACATATATATATATATATGTGGATTACGTGATACTTCACTCTCATTCTATATCTATATATAACTCAATGTTTAAATATTTATTTATGGCCTTCAAGAAATTGTAACCTCTGAAAGTCCACCACCTTGTTTAACTCAATCTCAAATTTTATTATATGCACATGTAACATATGTATGTATGTATATATATATATATATATATATGTATGAGGTAATCAAAGATTTGATTTGATTTCTTTTGTATTCTTTAGAGAATGAGATTTGATTAATTAGTTTATTCATTGTCGGTGAATAATGGATCTATATATTAATATGAAGTTCTAGTCAACCCTTGGAAAAACTTTTTGTTGTCAGCAATTATATATATACATATATGATTTTTCTCTATATTCAAGATTAAATTATACATATATGTAACATACATATATATATATATACATGATATGGAAGGGGGAAATTCATGATATAATTATTTCATTTCAACTTACAAAACTTCTTCCTGGCGGAAAAAGAAAACAAGAACCTGTAAAACTTCTCTTCTTCTTCTTCATTTCCAGCTTCCATAATTTCTTTGTTCTTTTCGAAAGTAGAGTTAATAATGGGTGGCTGAAGGAGAATGTTTTAGTTTCCATTTCTAAGGTTCTATCATTTTCGAAATTACAACTGTGTGCTCTTTTCTTTTTCCCTTGCATTTTGGATCACAAAATCTTTCTCTGTAATTTGCATTTTTTCTTTTTAAGAATATATATATATACACACACACACACACACATATATATATGTATATATGATCTTTGTATTTCGTCAATACCCAGAATACATCTCCATTCACATTTTGTCCTAAATCTTAATCCATGATTTCAAATGCAGAATTAATCTATTTTTACTTTCACCAATTTTGGAAGAACAATAAAATAAAGTGATCAAGCATCACAAAATATTTCAAGAGAGAAAAGAGCTCCATTGAGATTGTGGGTTAAAAAGAAAAATCTCTATGAATAAGAAACAATCATAGGCTAAATTGATGGAGTTTAGTTCTTATAATTCATAGAAACATAAGGTGAAAATAAATTAGGTAGAAGCCACTTCTTTCTTTTCAGACTGCATATGTGTAATACCCGAGTCCGAAAATCGATCCAGAATGATTTTTTTTTGTTATTTTATTTTTTTAAAAAAATAATTAATTAAATTTATTAATTTTAATTTTATTTTATTTTATTTTTGAAAAAAATAAATTACAGACGAAATTGAAATTAATTCTAGAAAAAAATGTGAAATTTTAAATTCAAGTATTGTTTTTTAAAGAAAATTTGAAAATAAAGGGTTTAAACGTAATAAAAAAAGTTCGGCCACGTAAGAAAACTCGACCAGTAGCCTCAACAAACCAGAGCACGTCGCGTGGCAACCTTACTGACATCAGCACCACGCGGGAAACCACATGAACGATCCGCGTGCCCGGCGATTCGATGGTCCAGATCTCATCTCGCAAGCGTGAACAACCTAGATGCATTTTCTTTTCAAGTTCGATCGAATTGTCAGATTTAATCCAATCGTGCCGTCCAGATTCATTCCCTGAATAAGATGGATCCAACAGACGAGAGAGGACTACGTATCCCCGAACGAACGACCGAGATCGACGCAGATCGGTATTCAAACATTG
>NW_019014666.1:1424246-1445889 GCF_000150535.2 Carica papaya | reverse complement strand
AGATTAGCAAGCAAAATAAAAGAATATAACGAAATTGAAAGAGAAGAACGAAAAAAAAAAAGATGAAACTTACCTTTGCTCATGTCGGTTTCCGCCTTTGCATGACATCTCACTCGTTTTCCTTCCCTTCTTCTTCCTTTCTGTTTCAAACTCTACCACTCACTGCCTTCGCCATTCTCTCTCTTCTCTTCTCCCCCTTGTGACGGTCGCTCTCAGCTCTCCTTCTTTTCTCGCTCGACCACTCCTCTCTTTTCTTCCCTTTCCCTTTTTTTTCTCTTTTCCTTTCTTCCTTTTCGGCCTCCCTCTTCTTTTCCTCTCTCTTTTCTCCTTCTCGGCTTTCTGCGCACGACAGTCTTCTTTTTCCTCTCTCCCCGATCGACTCCTCTCTCTTTTCCCTCTCTCTTTTTTGGCTACTCTCCAAATGAAGGAAAAAGCCCTAATTTTCCTTTTTTTATACCCGTTCGTCCCAACCGTCAGATCTTCCTAACTCAATTTGGGCTGTCTGTTCTCTTTTAAAATCTCAGCAATCTGATCTCCTTAAGTGGTCTGATTTGGGCCATCCATTTTTCTTGATTTCCTTTGCCCCCTTCCACTTCCCCTTATTTATGTTTTTACCTCTTTTTTTCTTACCTACTTTTTTTTATATCCTTAAAATTGATTAAAAGCATCAAAATTTGTAAAATTCTTTCATTTAAATCCTAACTCCAATTTTATTGATTTATTTTATATTTTTTTTTGTTTTCTTTAGGTGGATGTTACAGTTGCTACCCAAAATAATTTAGTTTAAAAAATTAATTTAGATTCTATTTTAAACCAGACCCCATAATATAAAAAACACACTAAATATGTGTAGCCATAGACTCAAATGAAATTCAAAAACCTCAAATTCCACACAGTTTATTTGACTCAAAAACCTCACTTCACACCATAAAATAGTTATGTTCAGGGAAAAGTGGGTTTTCTTTCTCTGGTTCTCAAACATAATGAAAAGATACTAGGTGTTGCAGAATGACAAAAGGGAGAAAATGAGAAGAGAAAATGATAAAGGCACGAGGTAAAGAGAATTGTAAGATGATGATGATTGGACGATGATGATGAATCAAGCACATTAAAGGGAATCGAAGCTGTGAAACAAGAAAAATGGGATGCGATGCTCCGATGGGAGGACATGTTTCTCAAATGTGTGTAAATGTGCATATGTATGTGTATTGGTAAGTTGTATAAGAGGTGTGTGTCCACCTCTTTTACTAGAGGTATAAACACCTCTTTTTCTCTAATTCAAAGTATCTAGAATCAAAGTTTTCGAAACCCTATTAGGGTTTTCTCTCTGAGTTGTCATCCATTCTTTATTTTCCCTCGATATTTCTTATTTTTCTGGTATTTGTTGTCCATTTTTTCCTTCAGATCTTTATAGATCCATTTTCCTTTCTTTTATGGTATCAGAGCACGAGATGGAGACCAAAAACGCAAATGAAATGACTTTTCACCAAAATCCAATGTTTTGAGTGGAATCTTTTTAGATGATTCTAATCCGAATAGTTTGTACTGCATTGGTGCAAACAAAAGCTTTGGGGCTTGCTTGTTACTCAGTTGCTGGAAGCAAGCAACTGCCATACATGAGCAACGTCTATAAAGCCTGCATTTCGAACCAAACACAAATTAGGGTTTGTGGATGGAAGCTTGAAAAAATCGACAGACCAGTGAATTCGCTCTTGAAACACTAGATATAATGTAATAAAATCATCATCACCTTGATTCAAGATGTATTGTATGTTAACATTAAGTGCATCACTTCATATGTAGATACTGCACATTAACTGTGTATCGAGTTGGAGCAGAGATATGCACAGTAAAACATGCCAAGAATGAAGGAGGCCATAGCATACCTCATGTAAAACCAAACTCTGTCAATGTCTATTCCTCAAAACTTAAAGCTTTATTTAAAAAAAATTTGCTTAATATCGATAAGAACTTATGTTAACTTCTTCTTATTGAACCATATACACATACATATTATCAAAGTATAAATCTTTACTTGATGTAAAATTTAAACTAACGAATCAAATAATTGGCGGACAAGCAATCTCATTCAGTTATTGAAGAAAACAAGAAATAATTACGCCAAGAAAATGGATCATATTTGTCCTCTGTCACCTAATTATTCTTCTTTTTTTGCTTTTTTTTTCATTATCGGCATAGTTGGGTCCATATGAATAAAGACAAATGAAAATCATTTGAGAGAGGATGGTAATTTGTTCTCCATGTGATCGTTTTGTATATGTTGACAAAATATGCAAAATGTGAAAGTCTTTTTCTCTAAGTATTTTTTTGTGTTAATTTATGGGTTTAAATGGACGCCTTATAATATTAACAAATGATATTTAAGGTAATATCAAATACTTCATTTATGTGTCTATATTATCATTACAATTTAATTTTGTTGAAGTATGAAGGTCAAATCTCTGCAAGAAAACTAAATTTTTTATTTATACTTTGATAATATGTATATGTAAGCAAACAGAAGTTAAGTAAACAGAAAATGGAATATTACATATTAAGTTTCAAATGAAATGTTCACTCCATGGAAACGATAGGAAGAAATTAATAATTGATTCTAAACGAAAACTAAGTTTGGGGACTGTATATGAGAGGATTGGGATCTAAAGCTGCATACTGAAGGAGATCATGATGCTGGTTATTTTTGGTTATTATATTCATCTCTTGCTCATCCATGGTTATCCAAGCCTCTATTCCGTCACCCAATCTTGTATCAACTAAAACAACAAGGTTCTTAAACCTATCTGAAACATTATTAGTAATCCATACAGGTTTCCCCCAACCAAAATCAGCTACTTCGTACAACCCAAACCTACACCAGCTGGTGAATGCCACATAGTCTACTCCTTCTTTACTTGCTAACTCATCTCTTTCTTTCACCTTTTCCAGTATCTCCGCTCCTAGTTTCTTTACGTCCACTTTCGATATAGCATCTCTAAGCTCCCTTGCCAACTCAACCAGTTCCCTGCTTTGTTCGGCGCTTCTTATACGACCTACTTCCAACACGAAATTTCCTATGCCCTTGTCTGATAAAGGCGGTGACATTCTACTTCGAAGGTTCACAGCGTGAGTCATTAAAGAAGGCCTCGGCTTTCCCCCGTGTCTTTCCTGAGCGGCAGCGATCATGCACTTCATTATCAGAGCTGAAACTGCCTCCACCCGGCTCGGGATAAACCCAGTACTTGAGCTGCTTGATCGCGCCTTGAGGCTTGTGATTGCAGGGCCATCAAATACAAATCTCCTCCTCACACAGTTTTTTTCTGCAACAACCAACTCCACATGCAAACTTCGGGTCGACAAATCAGTAACTGCAGGGAAGAGAGAGCAGGCGGCGAAGCTGGGAATTACTGAAAAATCATCGCGAGCCGTGGCAGTCCATGCCTTGACAAAGGTGGTGATCGAACTAAAATCAACGACCTTGTGTGAAACGCACAATGCAATACCGATTCCGCCGCACTCAAACACGTTGACTTGAACGTTGGTTATACATGCTCCTGCACCTGATCCCATCAAAACTAATTCACACGGAAGAAATTTTTCCAGTGAGGAGACAAAGTCCGGCTGGGAAAGAAATTGATGGAGAGTACAATGAACTCTAGCCTCCACGAAGTTAGCTCCTTCATCATCGCAGTCGATGGAAATATCATCTCTGAGCTTCCCAGCAAGAGGGTAAAAGCGATTTAATGTCTCCGATAAAGATTTCTTTAGCAGCTGCAATCGTTTTGGGGTGTCATTGAGATTGTGGGTTGTGGGATAAAGCATTACAGTTCGAATATACATAGGAAACATTAACTGATCCAAAAGAGAGAGGTTCAGAATTCTAAGGTTTTGAGGTGTCGGTGAAGATGGTTTTATCTTCTCCCGAGCAATGATTTCCACTTCCATTTTCTCTGTTTTTTTCCTGACCATGAAAACTCCACACCCTCAACTCAGTTTATGTTGGTCAAGGAAACATGCAAATGGACATAAAATATCGCCTCCCTTCGTTTTAATTTTAATTTAGAATATTAATTACTAACATGTAAAGTCAAAGTTAAACTGTAATTTTCAATTATTACCTTAATTCTCACTTAAAAGATGGATTTAAAACCATTAATTTCCATCTTAATTTACTAAACAAAAGTTTAGAGAGATAAATAAAGAAATATATCTACTTGAGGTGGTCTCGTTCATTTCTTTCCCATGAAAAAAAGGGAGAAAGAAATATATATTTCTATAGTATTATATCTCATTATAATACTATAGAAATATAGGATGTACACATTCAATAATTATGTAAATTTATTATGTATGCTATTTTGAATATAAGCTAATATTTGCTTATATATATATATATATATATATATATATATGTTCTTTCAAGAATTTAATAATTTATATATAAATGCACAATATAACTAGTTATTTTTTAACCCGTCTCAATGCATTATATATAAGTTACGTGATTATTTTTTTATATAATTTTATAATTAAAAATATTAATTTATTATAAAATATTATGTTCGTGTTATAATTATTATTTTTAGAGTAAATTTATTACCAAATTTTATTCGTGTACAACTAGTTTAATAAATTTTGCCTTTTTATTTAAAGAAATTATTAATTGACAATATAAAAATTTTAAATAAAATTATTTAAATTAATTTTTTGTAACAAATCGTTTATTTGACTGAACGTAAATATTTTTATTTTTTTTTCACATTATATTTCTAAAATGTTTATCAAAATCGATAAATTAAAATGAACTAAAATAAAATTTTGATACATATATTTAATCACTCTCGTAAATAACAACTTAAAAGAAAAATATTATATATTCGATATAATCTTATTGGAAAAACTTATTTTAGTAAATTACATATTTAAATAGACCGTAAAAACTTATTTTAATAAATTACATATTTAAACAGAAGTAAAAGGAGTAGAATTCAGCGATGCATAGCTAAGGAGATTATGATCATTTTGTAATATCATCATCTCCTCTTCGTCCATGGTGACCCAAGCTTCTATGCCATCACCTAACCTGCTCTCAATTAAAACAACAAAGTTCGCAAACAATGGAGCTTCCATTCCAATGCTGCTTACCCACACAGGTTTTCCCCACCCAAAATCAGCTTCATAGAACCCAAGCTTGCACCAACTGGTGATTCCTAAATACTCCACTTCGTCTTTACTGCCAAACTCCCTTATTTCTTTGATACAATCCAACATTATTTCTTTCCCTTTTTCGCCTCCTATTTCCTTTGCAAAATCACCATTGATTTTTGATATTCCAACCCTAATCTCCCTTGCTAACTGGTCCAGCTCTCTCTCCTGATCTGCCCTCAGTCGAGCACTCGCTAACCACACCTGATTTCCCAACGAATTCTTCGATGCAGGAGGTGACATTCTTGTCCGCAGGTTCACGGCGTGAGCCAACAAACCACCTCTTGGGCTTCCATGTTTTTGTTGAGATGCTGCCATGGTGCACTTCCATATCAGCGCTGAAACAGCCTCCACTCGAGTGGAGCTCCTTGCTCGTTTCTTGAGGCTGGCTATTGCCGGCGCATCAAACACAAATCTCCTTGTCACAAACTTGCCTTCCTTCAACAACGAACCCCACATCTCAGTGGCTGAATCTCTGAACCATAAGTCCTCCTTCGCGGGGAAGAGACTAGTGGAAACAAAGCTCGCTGATAACAAATCACCAACATCAATATTCTTGTTGCAGGTGTTGTCACGAGCATTAGCAGTCCACACCTCAAGGAAGGTGTTGAGTGCAGCGGCATCAACGATCTTGTGTGAAACGCACATGCCAATGGCAATACCTCCACACTCAAATACATTAACTTGGATGTTGGTTACATAAGTTCCGGCGACTGATCCTGTCGAAAGAACGGATTGGAAAGGAAGAAATTTATGCAATAACAAAAGATCAGGCTCGAAAAGAAATTGATGGAGGGTGCAGTTAACCCTAGCCTCCAAGAAACTAGCTCCTTCATCGTCACAGTCGATGGAACAATCATCTTTCATCTTTCCAGCAAGAGGGTAAAAGCAAGCTAACGCTTCTGATAAAGATTTCCTTAGCAGCTGCATTTGTTCTAGGGTAGTGTGTTGATGATGGTTAGTGCAGTGACGAGCATTTTTGGAGAAATCATAAAACAGGATAAGTTGGACATATGGAGAAGGCATGAAATGATCTAAAAGGGAGAGCTTGAAGATTCGAAGATGCTGAGGTGTTGGAGAAGATGGTTTTATGTTCTCCTGAGAAACGATTTCTACTTCCATTGTTATTGTATTTGGTTCACCCCGACCCTGCGCTATGAAGACAATATATACACATATATATAGAGGCTAAACTTGATTTAGATAAGACTAGGTCCAATTCTAAAGGAATAATATACATATATTGTGAAAAAGTAAAATAATTTCGAAGAAGAAAATTAGTGAATAATGATTATATATATACATAAATATATATATAGACGTATATATATCTCTTGTTGAATTGACGAGTTCCAGTAGTTTATGTGTTAGTAAGCAAATAAGAAGTAAAATTTGAGGCATTAATATATTTCATGGTATAATGGATTTTGATCCTGTTTCCACTGATAACCATCTAATATTTTGTTAAGATGTCTTCAAATTAAATTTTGGTCTTCCAAAATTAAATTATTTTAATTAGATTAAAATTATAATTAAAAATTTTGACAAAAATTTTTGTAATATTTGCATAAAAAAGTCAAAGACTGAAACTCACATCTAATAATTAAAAATTCCAAAATAATTGATATTTATTTCTGTGTTACATATATTATAATTTTAAAAATTAATCGTACAAAATAAATTAAAATTAAATTTTATTTTTATATTTAGAAATTTTAGATAAATAACTATTATGTACTATAATTTTTTTTTTTACATTTATAATTATAGAGTGTATAATTTGTAATAAATTAAAAATTAAATTCTATTTTAAAATTTTATTAAATATATAAACTATAGTTAATCAAAAATCAAATTCTACTTTTATATTTTTTAAAAAAAAATATAGACTGTATGGTTTGCAATTTATTAAAAATTAAATTCTATTTTTATCCTCTAGAAATTCAATGGATAATTAGTATGTATATTATTTTATTATTTTTATTTTTATATTTTAAAATTTGAGTGAATAATATTTTTTTATATTTTAAATTTTCAATAAATCATACCTAAAATTTTATCTTTATATATCGTATATATATATTTATAATTAATACTACCATATTATTTTCATTTTTAGTTTTTTCAAACAAAAAAAAAAAAGAAAACGTCGTATACATACATATACATATATACACATATATGTAGATTACTGATACTTTATATATAACCCAAAAAGCCCCACCTTCTTAGTTAACTCAATCTTTAATTTCATTCTGCATACATGTTATATATATATATGTATATGTGTGTGTGTGTGTGTTGAAACCCCCACCTTCTTTGCTTGATTCAATATTTAATTTTATTCTACCCACATGCAAATATATATATATATATGTATTATGTAATCGTAGATTTCATTTGTTTTTACAGAGAATGAGATTTGAATTTAATTAGTTTATTCACTAAGTTGATGAAGAATGGATCTATATATTAATATAAAGTTCATGACTTATTAACAAGGAATTTCATAATTTCAAATTGAATGAAATTAAGAATTATATATATATATATATATATATATATATAGAAGTAGGTAGCAAAACGGTGAAAGGGTGACTTTTTCAAAGTTTTGTAAAAATATTTGCTGCCACCAATTATATTTACATGCAATTCTAACATGCAACTACTTTTTTAATGTTCTCCATATTCAAGATTAAATTATATCACGTGCATGGCATACATATACACGGTATGGAAGAGGTGAATCCATTATATAATCGTTTCATTGCAACTTGTAAAATTTCTTCCCACACCGAACTCTAATCCAGAATTCTGTCGGTATACACACACCATATAATATAACATAATAATTTATAAAAGTATTTTTCGCAGTAAATTTTAAAATAACAAAAGTACATTTCTTACATACTTAATTTAAAAATACTTAATATATATGAGACATATCTAAACTCTAAAATAAATAATTTAATTTTAAATATTATTTAAATTAAAATAAAATAAAAAGATTTACTAATAAATTTTTCACTGTTTAAAAGTTCTATTCTGATTATCCTAATCCAAAAATAAATAAATAATGAATACGGTGAGTTTAATATGCTCAGTAAATGTGTAAGTACTAATAAATAATATGATAATACATTTAAATTAGTAAAAAAAACATAAAACTACTGACGACAAAAATTTAAAAATATATTTAATTTTGAAAATACGTAGTATCTATACCATAATAAACTTTTTAAATCAATTTATTTAATAAATATTTGGAATTCAATATTTAATATTAAATTATATATATAAATAAAGTCAACCCTTGGCCAGCAATTATATATACATATATGATTTTTTCGTTTTCTCCATATTGCAGATTAAATTACATATTAACGAACATATGCATGATATGGAAAGGGGGAATACATTATTTCATTATTTCATTTCAACTTACAAAACTTCTTCCCGCAGGAAAATGAAAAAAAAAACCTGTAAGACTTTTCTTGTTCTTCATTTCCAGCTTCCATAATTCCTTTGTCTTCCTTCCACTGGTTAACGCAGTAAGAGTCAGTAATGGGGGGGAGACTGAAGGAGAATGTTTTAGTTTACTTTTCTAAGGTTCTATCATTTTCGACATTACAACCATGTCCTCTGTTCTTTTTCTCTTGCATTTTGAATCCCATATGTGTATATATATATATATGTGTGTGTGTGTGTGTAATCTTTGTACTTTGGTTTATATATCCAAAATACATCTCCATTCACCATTTCAAATGCAGAATTAATCTACTTGTTTCAAACAATTTTACTAAATATTTCAAAAGAAAAAAGAGTTACATTGAAATTGTAGGTTAAAAAGAAAATTTTGTATGAACTAAGAAATAATCTGCCGATTAAATTGATCGAGTTAATCTGGGCCACACACGATACTACTTAATTTCAGATTATTGTGTTTCTTCACATATATATATATATATATATGTATATGATGCATAGTGTTTCATAATTACATATTCAAAGCGTGTTTCTAATCATCTCTTTTCGCAAAAATATCAAAGTGCATGGGGTTCTAAGTTTCAAAATATTTGCATCACTTAAAAATAAATTATTCAAATTGATCTCATCGATTTGTTAAAGTCTAATATCAAAAATTTGGTTTTCTCGTCTTATCTTTTCACTGATCTTGATTTTAAAATGAACGTGATGAATTTCACTAACTTAATAAATAGTATGCAGTGAATTAACAATTTATTATGTGCATTATTTTGAATATAAGTTAATATTTACTTATATAAATATATGTTCTTTTATGAATTTAATAATTTAGTTAGAAACAGACGAGTTATTTATTAATCTGTCTCAATTATCGCGTTCGAGTTATGTGACAATTTTTCATATAATATTATGTATTATAAAATATTGAGTTCGTGTTGTAATTGTTATTCTTGGAGTAAATTTATTACCAAATTTTATTAATGTACAACTAGTTTAATAAATTTTTCAAATAAAATTTATAAATTAACCGTCCGTGAACTTGAAAGTAAGTAAATTATAAATATAATACGAAAGCGAAATAATAACGTTAGGGTTTACATTCCTTACACAATAATTCAGGATACCCAATAGGGTTACGAGAATAATCCTTCTAAAAGAATAACTAATAATCAAATAAATAAATGAAAAGTAAACAAACTGAACGTATTACTCGCAATTCTCTTGTGGATCGGAATCTGGATCTTGATCATCTTTATCTGAAATAGTTAATTGAAAGAGTAAGCTACACCAGGCCAATAAAAATATCACGCTACTCACCGATACAGAAATGAAGTTTGGTAGAAATCATAAAAATAATTAATATAGCTCTTAATTTAAGTAAAATTCGTTTGTCATAAATAAAATCATTTACCACAAGCTTACCGTAGCGAGATTTCCAAAACCGACCTATAGAATCAATAACATAACAATATTATAATTTCATATTCAATCAGTCGAAACAACAAATTTTTTGTTTATTAGCCTACTGGTATTCATGGGGGTCCATATGGATGTCCCTACTACGCGTGAACTATTTTTTAATATTTTCAACTAACGGGCCGTGCCCATATCTCGTCCGGTATGAGCGCCAAGAAATGTCATCCCTCAATACCTCGTCCGGTATGAGGGTGAAACGGGCCGTCCCCATATCTCATCCAGAATGGGTGCCGAATTATCAATCCTCAATACCCCGTTCGGTATGAGACATCGTTCATGGTAGAGTTCTCTGTGTACTCGGTCCGTCCACCATCTCCCAGGATATCCAATAAGATTACCATTCATCATTTCACTTAATCAAACAATCTTTCGTTTACCATTAATTTCCAGTTTCTCAATTTTAACTATAAATCACGTAAAACATGCAATACATACATCAAGGAAACACAATTAAATTATCATACCAATTCCAGTGTATTATCATGCATTCAAACTGTAAAATCAATCAATCAGCTAAACATGGTAAATAGTAATAAATAACTGGTTTTAACTCCATTAGTAAGTTGTAATTAATTATGGATATTTTTTAATTTGTACAATAGACCACATTATTTATAATTAAACTTCAATTCTATAACAATGAATAGAGTGAGAGATTCTTACTCCAATTGATATCCAAAATGTTAAACTTTTTAGCTGCACCTACTAGCGATCCCGAGGTTCTCTAAATTTTTCTTTGGGGATTAAAATATGCTTCAAATACCTAGAAATACCCTAAAAAAATCAAAAATCAGTGTTAGAAACCCTTTTTTACCAATTCCAGCATGGGCGCTCTGCCGTGCTTCGACGACGACACCACCGCTTGCGGCGGTGATTTGCCTCGAATTGGCCATTTTCAGTCGATTTCGGCTATTTTTGTACTCATCTTTGCGATAAAACATGTTAAGGGGTCTCGGTTGGCCGAAAAAATCGAAGTTTACCGCCGGCGGAGTTTTTCGATGCGACGGCTCTGCCGGCTCACATTCAGGGTTGAGTGTTTTGCTTCGTTCAACCTATAGAAAAAGAAATGGTGATTACAATGGTGGAAAAATTACGCGACACGAAAACCGGGAAGGGCTTCATCATAGGCGATTTTTATTTTTTCCTACAGCGGCTCTGACGGGCTTTACTCATAATTTTCGAGTTATCTGCAGATCTTTTGCTCCAATTCGGGCATGGGGATCTTTAAAATTGAATTTAGAGTGTATAGATAAAAATTTTACGTATTTTGGCGGTCAAAAGTGACTCTGGCACGGCAACAGGCCGCGGTCGACTCCCTTCCCGGTGACTGGCTCTTCTTCTCCGGCATGGAGGTCTAGCCGCTAGGGTTAGGATTTGGTGTGAAGATGAGAATTTACATCCATCTTTTTTAATCTAGGCCATCCATCACGTTTAATCTAAACCGTGCGATCGTTTTTAAATAGGAAGTGAATCTGGACCGTTCATCGTGATTTGATCTGGACTGTTTGATCGTATTTAAATAGAAAGTAGATCTAGACCGTTCATCACGATTTGATCTGCACCATCCGATCTCGTTTAAAGGGAGAACGAATCCGGACTATCTGTGCACACAAAAATAAATCTAGACCATCCGATCGTGGGCACGCGGATCGCCAGCGTGGCCTCCTGCGTGGCACCACATCAGCGTGTCTTGCCCATGGGGCACTCCGGTTTGTCGGTGCTACTAACTAGGCATCTTACATGGTACAATTTTTTTAAATTGTATTTTGACCCTCAGTTTCTGATTTTTCTTTTAAAAACACCCCCATAACCAAAATTTTCACCCCTTTTTTCCAAAATTATTTTCAATTTTATCCTCCACCTATTTTATATTCATTTTTACATTAAATAAAAATTTAAAAATTTAAAATTATATTTATACATTAATTTTAAATATATTAAAATTAATTAAGGGTATTACAACTCTCCCTCCCTCCCTCCCCTTAAAAGAAATTTTGTCTCTCAAATTTGTCTCCATCTCATTCAATCAAATAGTTGGGGATACTGGGCTCTGAAGTTTGCTTCTAGCTCCCATGTGGTCTTTCCCTGTGTATGATTCTACCATAGAACCTTAACGAAGAGAATTTTTCAGTTGAGTAGTACTCTGCTCTTTCGGTCCACAATACCCACCGGTATCTCCTCGTATGACAGATCCTCCTGAAGCAAAAGGGGCTCGTGGACTAGGATGTGAGAGGGGTCTGGGTTGTACTTGCATAGCATGAACACATGGAACATATTATGGATCCTAGATAGTTCTGAGGCAGTGCCAGTCGGTAGGCAACGGTGCTAATTCTGTCTAAAATTTCAAATGGTCCAATAAACTGGGGATTTAGTTTTCCCCTCTTGCCAAACATACTGATTCTTTTGAAATAAGTGACCTTAAGGAACACTCGATCACCTTTCTTTAATTTCAAATCCCTCCTTCGAATATCTACATAACTCTTTTATCTGCTCTGAACTGTCTGAATGTTCTTCCTGATCTTAACTATTTTGGTTGTAGTTTCTTCTACAAGATTTGGGGCGAACAATTTTTTATCACTCACTTCTTCCTAATAGATCGGGGATCAACATAGACGGTCATACAACACCTCGTAAAGAAACATGTCAATACTTGCTTGGTAGTTGTTATTATAGGCAAACTTTATTAGGGGTAAATGATCATCCTAATGTCCCCCGAAATCAAAAACACAAGCTCAGAACATATCTTCCAGTGTGCGGATCGTCCTTTCTGATTGTCCATCGGTCTGAGGGTGGAATGTAATATTAAGAGACAGTTTCGTTCTCATAATTTATTGAAAGCTAAACCAGGATAGAGAAGTGAACCTGGGGTCCCTGTCGGACACTACTATCACTGGCACTTTAAGCAACCTGACTATCTTCTGGATATACATTTTTGCTACCTTGTCCAGGGGGTTGGTCATCCTGATGGGTAAGAAATAGAAAGACTTGGTGAGCCAATCAACAATTACCCAAATAGCATCATGTCCCGAGCATGTCTTAGATAATAATGTTACGAAATCCATTGTGATATGTTCCCACTTTCACTCCAGAATCGGTAATGGATGAAGTAGCCCACCTGGGCATTGATGCTCTGTCTAGACTTGTTGATATACCAAACACTTGGAAACAAAGTCGGCTACATCTCTTTTTATCTCGTTCTACCAAAATCAGGGTTGCATACTTTGATACATCTTAGTGTTTCCGGGATGCATGGCAAACTTTGAGATATAGGCCTCTATCATGATATCCATTTTCAACTCACTGTCACTTGGAACACACACCCTGTATTGAAATCTAAGCAACTCATCGGTAGAAACTTGGGTTGAACATTTAAGTGGGCTAAACATGTGACTCTCTTCAGGTCCTAAAGTCATACCTGTTGTGCGACCTCTATTACCCTGTATTCTGAAACCATCAAGTGAGCTAATATACCTGCACTTTTTCTGCTGAGTGCATCGGCTACCACGTTTCCCTTACCTAGGTGATATAAGATATTGCAATCATAATTCTTGAGGAGTTCTATCCATCTTCTCTGACGCATGTTGAGATTCTTTTGAGTGAATATGTATTTTAAGCACTTATAGTCAGTATAGATATGAAATGTCTCCCCATACAAGTAATGGTGTCAAGTTTTCAAGGTATGGATAATCGCAGTAAGTTCTATCATGCTCTCAGGGAAATACTAGCCGAACTCTTAGCACTTTCGAGCATATTCTGATATAGTTATGTCACCCTGAACCACGTGTGTAAACTCTATTTCTTTCAGATGTCGGAGATGCTCTGGAAGATACTCTGCATTAAAGACCGTCAAGAATTTATTTCAAGTGACTGAAACGGGTAGGGTGGCCTGCTTGAGTTGCCACCAACGGTCTGCCTCTCCCACCAGCATATACTTAATAAGTATGACTCTCTGTTCGAGAATCACCCCAAGAGTCGTGAAGGTCTTCTCTATCTCAGCCAACTTGTACTTAGCCTCTTTAAAGGAGGATGTCCCTACAAAAGTAGATGGGTTTTGTCTTTATACATCTCAATGTAGCTTGGGTCCATCATGAGAGGAACGGGATCCCGTGGAAGATAGACTGGATTATGCTGAGGATGGACTTGATGGCCCTGTGGTGGTACTGATGATACAGTGGAGGTACCGGATTGTATTGTGGTGGTGTCGGGTGATGTGGTTAGGGCACCGGACTATACTGTAGTGGTGTAGGTTGGTATTATAGTTGAGGCACCGAATCATACTGTAGTGGTACTTGATGGTACTGTAGAGGAGTAGGGTCGTACCGGAGCGGCTCAAGATCCTCTCACTGCAAGGGTGGCTCAACTTATGACAGCGGGAGAGGGTCAGGTAGCTCCCTCCTTTTCTCCCGAGCCTGCTGGGCAATGATGAGTCTCTCCAGCATTTCAAATAGTTGGTCAACAATTTCTCAAAGCGAACCTCCCGAACTGCTCGGTTTAGTGGGGGTCTTCCTCTCCTCATCTATTTATACCTGCGTTTCACAAGGAACAGTTGAATGATAATTCATGATTTTTGGTGTTTCATAAGGATTTTGTGTAAGGAATGGTTCCGAGGAATGCGGCTCTGATACTAGCTGTAATGGCCCATGAACTTGAAAGAAAATAAATTATAAATTAAGTGCGGAAACAAAATAATAGCGTTATAGTTTATATTCCTTACACAATAGTTCAGGATACCCAATATGGCTACGGGAATGACCCTTCTAAAAGAACAACTAATAATCAAAGAAATAAATAAAAAATAAACAAACTGAATATCCTACTCGCAATCCTCTTGTGGATCGGGCTCTGGATCTTGGTTCTCTTTATCTGAAATGATTAATTGAAAAAATAAACTACACTAGCCCAGTAAGAATATCACGCTACTCACCTACACAGAAATGAAGGTTGGTAGAAATCATAAAAACAACTAATGGAACTCTTAATTCAAATAAAATTCGTTTATCATAAATAAAATCATTTATCGTATGCTTACCGTAGTGAGATTTTCAAAACTGACATATGGAGTCAATAACATAACAATATCGTAATTTCATATTCAATCAGTCGGAACAACAACTTTCTTATTTATCAGCATAGTAGTATCCATAAGGGCCCATAGAGATATCTCCACTACACATGAATTATTTTTTAATATTTTCAACTAACGGGCCATCCTTATACCCCGTCCAGTATGAGCGTTAAGAAATGTCATCCCTCAATACCTCATTCGGTATGAGGGTGGAACGGGTCATCCCTATACCCCGTCCGATATGGGCGCTAAATTACCAATCTTCGATACCTCGTCCGGTATGAGGCAATGTTTACGGTAAGGTTTTCTATATACCCAATCTATCCACTATCTCCTAGTATATCCAGTAAGGCTACCATTCATCCTTTCACTTAATCAAACAATCTCTTATTTACCTTTAATTTCTAGTTTCTCAATTTTAACTGTAAATCACGTAAAACATGCAATACGTGTATCAAGGAAACATAATTGAGTTATCATACAAATTCCAATATATTATCATGTATTCAAACTGTAAAATCAATCAATCAGCTAAATATGACAAGCAGTAATAAATAATCGGTTCTAACTCCATTAGTAACTTATAATTAATTATGGATATTTTCTAATTTGTACAAAAGACCACATTATTTATAATTAAACTTAAATTCTATAACAAGGAATAGGGAGAGGGATTCTTACTCAAATTGATGTCTAAAATGCTAAGTTTTTCAACTGCGCATACTGGCAGTCCCTGAGTTCCCTAAATTTTCCTTCAGAGATTAAAACACACTTCAAGTACCTAGAAATACCTCCAAAAAGTCCAAAATCAGTATTAGAAATCTTTTTTGGCCAATTCTGGAACTCCGGCACGGCGACTCCCCTATGCTACGGCGACAGCACCGCCATCCGTTACAGCGGTTTACCTCGAGTTTGCCGTTTTTGACCGTTTTTTACCAATTTCAGTAGGTTTTGTACCCATCCCTGCGATAAAACACGTTAAGGGGCCTCAGTTAGTCGAAAAAGTCGAAAAAACTAAAGCTTACCGGCGAGGGAGTTTTCCTGTGCGGCGAGTCTGCCGGCTTACCTTCACGGTTAGGTGTTTTACTTTGGTCAACCTGTAGAAAAAGGAATGGTGATTACAATGGTGGAAAAATTTACACGAAACGGGAATTGAGAAGGGCCTCATCAGATGCAGTTTTTTTTTTCTCGCGACGGTGCTGCTAGGCTTTACCCGCGGTTTTCGCTCATCTGCCGATTTTTTTTGTTTTGATTTGACCATGGAGGTGTTCAAAATTGAATTTCGAGCGAACGAAAATTTCTTTATCTCTTTTGGCGGTCGGAAGTGGCTCCGGCGCGGCGACAGGCCGCGGTCAACTCCCTTCCCGACGACTGGCTCTTCTTCTCCAGCAGAGGAGGGTCTGGTTGCTAGGGTTATGGTTTGGTGTGAAGATGGGTATTTATATCCATCTCTTTTCAATCTGGGTCGTCCATCGCGTTTGATCTAAACCATCCGATCACATTTAAATAGGAAGTAAATCTATACCGTTCATCGCGATTTAATCTAGACTGTCCGAACGCGTTTAAATAGGAAGTGGATCTGAACCGTTCATCGAGATTTGATATAGGTCGTCCGATCGCGTTTAAAGGGAGAACGGATCTGGACAGTTTGTGCGCGTGAGAACAAATCTGAACCGTCCAATCGTGGGCATATGGATCGCCAGCGTGGCCTCCCACGTGGAACCGCGTCAGCGTGCCTTACCACGCGGCGCGGTCCGGTTCGTCAGGGCTGGTGACTGGGCGTCCTACGTGGCACAATTTTCTTAAATTGCATTTTGACCTCCAGTTTCTAATTTTTCTTTTAAAAAAACTCATATAACCCAAATTTTTCAACTCTTTTTCCCAAAATTGTTTTCAATTTCATACTCCACCTATTTTTTCTTTATTTTTACATTAAATAAAATTTTAAAAATTATATTTATACATTAATTTTAAATATATTAAAATTAATTAAGGATATTACAATTGAGTTCGTGTTGTAATTACTATTCTTGAAGTAAATTTATTACCAAATTTTATTAACGTACAATTAGTTTAATAAACTTTCCAAATAAAATTTTATTTAAAAAAAATTAATTTATTATATAAAATTTCTAAATAAAATTGTATTAAATTGACTTTTTGTAATTAATCATTTATTAACCGAATTGTAGATATTTCTATTATTTTTTTTATATCATATTTTTAAAAATAATTATCAAAATCGATAAATTAAAATTAAATAAATAAAATTTTGACACTAATTAAAGCATGTTGTATTCAATTACTTTCTTAAGCAATAACTTATGAAAAAAAAAAAAAAAAAATTATATATTCGACATAATTTTATTTGAAATAACAATTTTAATAAATTATATGTTTTAAAGAGATGTCAAAGGAGTAGGATTTAAAGACGCATAGCTAAGGAGATGATTATCATTTTGTAATATCATCATCTCCTCTTCATCCATGGTGACCCAAGCTTCTATGCCATCACCTAAGCTGCTCTCAATTAAGACAACAATGTTCGTAAATAATGGAGCTTCCATTCCGATGCTGCTAACCCACAGAGGTTTTCCCCACCCAAAATCAGCTTCGTAGAACCCAAGCTTACACCAACTAGAGACACCCAAATAATCCGCTTCGTCATTACCAACAAACTCCTTTATTTCTTCTACAAAATCCAACATCATTTCTTTCCCTTTCTCCCCTCCTATTTCCTTTACAAAGTCACCGTTGATTTTCGATATTCCAACTCTAACCTCCCTTGCTAAGTGGTCCAGCTCTCTCTCCTCATCCGCCCTCAGTCGACCACTCGCTACCCACACCTGATTTCCCAACGAATTCTTCGATGCAGGATGTGTCATTCTTGTCCGCAGGTTCACGGCGTGAGTCAACAAACAACGTCTTGGTATTCCATGTTTTTGTTGAGATGCTGCCGTGGTGCACTTCCATATCAGTGCCGAAACAGCCTCCACTCGAGTCGAGCTTCTTGCTCGGTCCTTGAGGCTGGCTATTGCCGGCGCATCAAACACAAATCTCCTTGTCACAAACTTGCCTTCCTTCAGCCACGAACCCCATATCTCACTCGCAAAATCTCCGAGCCCTAAGGCCTCCTTCGCGGGGAAGAGACTAGTGGAGACAAAGCTTACTGACAATAAATCGCCAATATCAATATTCTTGTTGCAGGTGTTGTCACGAGCATTAGCACTCCAAACCTCAAGGAAGTTGCCGAGTGCAGCGCCATCAACGATCTTGTGTGAAACGCACATGCCAATAGCAATGCCTCCGCACTCAAATACATTAACTTGGATGTTGGTTACGTAAGCTCCCGCAATTGATCCTCTCAAAAGAAAGGGTTGGCAAGGAAGAAATTTATGCAATAACAAAAGATCAGGCTCAGAAAGAAATTGATGGAGGGTGCAGTTAACTCGAGCCTCCAAGAAATTAGCCCCTTCGTCGTCACAGTCGATGGAACAATAATCTTTCATCTTTCCAGCAAGAGGGTAAAAGAGAGTTAATGTTTCTGATAAAGATTTCTTTAGCAGCTGCAGTCGTTCTAGGGTACTGTGTTGATGATGGAGATGATTGTTAGTGCAGTGACTACCATTTTTGGAGAAATCATAAAACAGGAGAAGTGGGATATATGAAGAAGGCAAGAACTGATCTAAAAGAGAGAGTTTGAAGAGTCGAAGATGCTGGGGTGTGGGAGAAGATGGTTTTATGTTCTCCTGAGAAATGATTTCTACTTCCATTGTTATTGTATTTGGTTCTCCCTGACCCTGCGCTATGAAGACAATACATACACATATATATAGAGGCTAAACTTTATTTAGACAAGTCTACGTACAATTCTAAAGGAAAAATATATATTGTGAAAAAATAAAATAATTTCGAAGAAGAAAATTAGTGAAGAATGACTATATATATATATATATATATATATATATATATCTTGTTGAACTGACGAGTTCCATTAGTTTGTGTGTTAGTAAGCAAATAAGAAGCAAATCCTCAGAAGTTAGGTGCAGCATCAAGGAAATTTGACGTATTAATATAGTTCATGGTATATTGGATTTTGATCCTGTTTTCACTTATAATTTCAAAGTGAATGCAGTTAAAATTTATATATATATATATATAGAAGTATGTAGCTGACCATGAAAAGGGGAGTTTTTCAAAGTTTTATAACGTGAAGCTGACTGATACCCTTGGAAAAAAAATTTGCTGCCACCAATTATATTTACATGTAATTCTAACACGCAAGTACTTTTTTATTTTCTCAATATTCAAGATTAAATTATATCACGTACATGACATACATATACATGATATGGAACATTATATAGTTGTTTCATTTCAACTTATGAAATTTCTTCCCAGAGGAAAAGTCAAAAAAAAAAAACAAAAAACAAAACCTGTATGACTTTTCTTCTTCTTCATTTCCAGCTTCCATAATTCCTTCGTCTTCCTTCCCCTGATTCACGCAATAAGAGTCAGTAATGGGGGGCGGCAAAAGGAGAATGTTTTAGTTTCCATTTCTACGTGTAGTGAGGGGTACCAATTGAATTGTTGGTACAGAACTAAGGTCGGACGAAAATTACAGTTTTAACTTTACTAACTCATCAGTCAGATATGTTCTAAACTAAAAATCAGGTTGTGGGTACCTCCGTGCATCCTGTGTGTTATAATTATGATACTAATTTGATGAACTTTATACATTTGAAGTATGCATTACTTTATTCCCCCAAAAAAGTATACATTATTTTATTAAATAAATATATAAACTTTTAAAATTTGATTATACTATAGTCAGATGAATTCTCCTAGTAACAACAAAGACCAACTTATATATATATATATACATATAGAGAGAGATAAAAACATGGGTTCCTTACTTGTACTTCTATTGGTTGGTATAAAGTTACAAATATTTTCTTTTATGATTGGATCTAGAAAGTTGTAATTTATTACTCAAATATCTTCAATTATTACGGGTGCATTAATAGTTTGGAAGGCACATATCCCTATATACATTATATCTAATATACATATGTATATATGTCCATCACAAGATGAAGTGGTAGTTGACAATCAATTTGTGGTGGTATTAAAGGGCACACAGTATGAGTTGAGACAGAGAACGAATTAAATTATTGATTCTTTTTCATGTAAAAATCATGTTAGCTCAACAGGTGGCTTTAAAGCTGAAACCAATAAAGCAAGAAAGCTTTAAAAGAAAAAACGTTTTATTGTGGGGAAGGAATCTTTAGTTCAAATATATATATATATATAGATGGTTATGGTTATGGTTAGAGGAAGAACAATGTAGTGGTAGAAATATTCAAACTTACACTAATTAATACTGGAAAAGTCCAGCATTAAGGCACCTAATCAATCACTATATTTGAAAGATTTGGCATCAGAAATTCACCATCCAAATATTCCTTATGAACTTTACAGTAACGGCACCAAGACATCATTTCTAAATGGTACTTCGTGAAATAATATTTGGAAAAATAGAAAATATTCACGTGTAACAATAGGAACATAAAATTGAAAAGAGAGATTTGGTGACCTTTAGAGCTTCAAAAAGATTACCTCCAAATGAAATCTACAATTTGCTGTTCGTCCCTGAAATGCTTCCCATGGCTTTGGCCTTTTGCTTTAGAACATACTTCTGAGTTTTTCCTGTTGAAGTTTTTGGCAGATCCTCGAAAATAATAGTCCGAGGAGCCATATAATGTGGCAACTTATTCCTACAATAAGTAATAAGTTCAGAAGCACTCACATCACACCCTGCCTTTAACTTAACAAATGCACAGGGTGTTTCGCCCCAATACTCATCAGGTCTTCCCACAACTGCTGCTTCAAGCACAGCTGGATGACTAAACAGAACAGACTCCACCTCAATTGTGCTTATATTTTCTCCCCCAGATATAATTATGTCTTTGGAACGGTCCTTCAATTCTATGTACCCATCAGGGTGTCTCACCCCTAAGTCACCACTCCAAAACCATCCACCTTTGAATGCATTCTCTGTTGCTTTCACATCCTTCAAATATCCATTCATCACAGTGTTGCCTCTAAACATTACCTCACCTATGGTTTTTGCATCTGCTGGCACACTCTTCATGGTTACAGGATCTTTGATATCCACTTCCTCCATCCCAATATGCTGCAATCCTTGACGGGCTTTGATTTTCGCTTGTGCATCGCGTGGCAGGGAATTCCATTTAGGTTGCCAAGTACAGACTGTGCCTGGTCCATAGGTTTCTGTTAAACCATAAGAATGCATCAACACAAAACCTAGCTCTTCCGTATTGTAAAGAACCTGAGGAGGAGGTGGAGCAGCACCTGTCATCACTACCACTTTCCCTGGAAGAGGCTTTCGAT
>NW_019014666.1:1353300-1385213 GCF_000150535.2 Carica papaya | reverse complement strand
GAATTTTTTCTCTCAGATTGTACACACTGCAGAAAGATACTTAACCGTGCATAAAAAACGTGGAAGGACATCCAGAATGCATGTGCAAACTTAAATCCCAACATATATTTCCATCTTACTCGATTCTACTCTATAACCGTGCCTAGACTACACCCCTTCTACTTCAAACCAGAATCAATCTGGCAGCCTACTCCTTTGGAGGAAAATAAAAACACTTTCTTCCATTTATAGCCTAAAGTTTTCTATGTCTGATACCTCTAGTAGTGGATGAGAATCCATTGCTCTCAACATGTGTGTTATCAGCAGGGTGGAATTTCAAACAACGGATTATATAATCCATCATCTTAGGAACTGCATAAATCACATATATAGAAAATGAGGATGCCTTATTCTCCGTGATTGTATCTCTCTTAATTTCTCTTAATAATACTTTTTTTCTATTATAAAAAAAAAAACCAAGACCATATCATAAGCATGTCATCTAGTTTTTACATCAATAGCACATGAAGGATAGATTGTTGGTCTTCAAGATGAGGTTATTCTGAGAAAACCGACAAATTTGACCCTCACATCTACATGCCCTAGAAAGATGCATAATTTAACAACAAAGAACCAATGGTTTCAACAATTTGATTATAACTTCTAGAGCAACATATAGTGAGATATATAAAAAAGATAGAGATAGAACCTGATGATCATTTCCAAGGTCAACCATCCACCATGAGGTAGTACGCCCATTTTCTATCCTTGGCCCAGCAAAAGATGTTCCCTGGTGCAGGATAATACCAGTTAGTTACTGTTCAAGAAGATAAGATTAAACATCATCAATTCTTGTTAGATTTGATACATCATACCACGTAAGTTCTGGAAGCCAAAGCCTTGGGGTCAGTGTATCTCGAAGTGGGACTACTAGCACTAATTGTGATTTTCTGAAACAAGCAATATGGTATAATATAATATACCATAATTAGATAAAGAACTATGTTAGAACAATTTGGCACTTACATTTATTTCACCAAGAGAAAAAAAAAAAAAGAAAAGGAAAAAGAAATAACAACACATTTACCTTTGCCAAAACAGGATTAACCCACTGATGATCACCATAAGATGTGCCTGCAAAGTACAAAACGCCATTGCTGTCGCCATCACATATGTACTGCAGCTCCTTAAAGCTAGATCGCCTGTGTTGGAATCTTACACTACAAAAAGAAAAAAATCATATTGTAAATCCGTTTCAAGTTTTCATTTAAAATAACAATCTCTGGTTCCTTTGTAAGGTACCAAACAATGAGCAATAATAAAACATTTATACATGCCAACATGCATAAGAACCCATCATGATGACAGGAGTCACATTCAAATGTGAGGCAATACCAAGTTTGGTGCCTAATTTCTCTGCCTAGTCTCTGCATTCATGGGTGAAGATGAGAGCCAGAAAAAGATTTGTAAACTCCTTAAGAGCATTTCGAGTCTTAGTTTCATTATTTATAATTATTTTCCATCAAAATATGAAGGAAACCAAGGGAAACTGGGAGGCATATGTAAGCTTACAATACCTCAAACTGAGGAAAATGCCAATCTAATAGAAAGAAACTAAACTTCACTAAGAAATCTAAGGTGCAGCTGCTCCAGTCTCATAATAAGTATCAATGGAAGAAAGCATTTCTTTGTTAAAATTAAGAACAGTGAAACAGGGCGAATTTTCAGATATTGTATCAATTTTGTTTTCCAGTAGATACAAGATAACACTTACTTTTGGTCATAGCCTGGGCCTGTCAATCCAATATCTAGGAAACCAATTGCCTCTTTGACCTGTTGATAACAAACATAAAAACATCTTAGCAACAAAACAGAAATTGTTAATAAACTCAAAGGAAATTCTGTCCTAGAAATTGGGTAAACCAAAAAAGAACTCACAAGATTATCCATGATAGGAATGTGCCTGCAGAGGTTGCTGTTTTCCAGCTGCAAGATCATTGTAGAAATAGCAATTAGTGTCCGATTTGAGATTAAAGCCTCAATTCTTCAAAAGATCTTCCCATAGCCAGGTGATACCTTCTTAAGCATCACATATGAAAGAAGAGGGAATCGCACATAGGGAAGCAAGTCATTGAGTGACTCAAACCTCTCCTTAAAAAGCAGTTCAGGATTTGAATTTACTATAAGCTCATCAACCAACTCCCCCACACAAAATTCTTTTGCATTCATGGACCATGTTAAAATTGCATTGAGAACCCGTTCTTCTGATGTTACCGTAAGATCCGGATGCTGCAAAATGATGGCATACTATAAGTGCTTATGATTAACTAGATAAATTTGAGGGATCCACATTAAACTACTTCAAAGAAAGAAAAACATAGTTTCTAATATTTATCTGCCTTGTGTTCACAGATGGAGCTACAACAACGCAGTGTAGGCAACTGCCACCTGTAGTCAAGAAATTCTTGTACATATATTGTTTTTCATAAATTTTTAAATTTTCCCCCATTGAAGTTGACTTAAAATATAACAGAACAGTCGCTTTGTAATTATGTTACAAAGGCTTATCTTTTGGCTATCTTTTGGGTAATTTGGAATAAGAGGAAGATGAGGCTTTTAAAGATTCATTTGAAATATTTAAAGATTCCCGATTCCAGGCCTTATGTGTTTGTTAAAGTTTCAACTGCTGTATTCTAGCAAGGATTTGGAAGACGTAATAGATATGTTACTTTTTATTTTTTACTAATATTACACAATCAAGCGATTCTTTTTGCCCTTCAAAATTTATTTTTAATTTTGAACTTTTAACTTAAAAATCTTCTCTTGTGTGTATATATATATATATATGTACATATGCTCAATAATAAAAAAACTAAAAAACTTGTAGATCTATCATTTTCTATACCTGGGATTGTTCCTAAATCTGGCAAAGGACATGTTCTCTCACCTTCAAATGCTAATTTAGAACCAGAATGCAAACTTAGAAAGATGCACATGCCATATATCAAACTAGGCTTTACATAAAGGCCAAACTATGGGAAAAGAGGAGCAAAGAAGATTCTAAAGATTTGAGCCAAACAACTCATTCTTTAGTCCAATGTTAAACATTTTGACATAAGTAGTGGATTATCATAAAAGTTTTATGTGAAAAAAGACTCCTCATTTATTTATTATATTCTAACAATCACAAAAAACTACAGGTTTTTGCTGCCAGTTACCACATCAAGTTCCTATAAATAAAAACTACAGGAAACATTTATTGATTTAGATAAGTTAGAGTGATGGTCATTCTCAAAAAAGTTAGAAGCTTGAAAATTGAGCACCCACCTGAATGATAGTGCTAAATGTTGTCTTATCTAACAGGACAAAGTCAAGACTTGCAGTGGTACAATAGTCAAAGTGCATTGAGAATTTCCTCTTGCACACCTCTTCAATGAGCTGACATGATGGAATGGATGAAACCACTTGAAGTATTGTACATACTGAGTCCTGCAACAAAGTTCAATAGTTAGCTTCAAAGGCAACATTCCAATTACTCTGCCAAATTTGTCTGCTTCCTCGTCCAATAAAGTTGTGCATAATAGAAAAATTCTTGTTGTATGACCTTCTTCCGTTAGGACAACTCCATCCCTGCATATAATATGTACATGAAGCGTATCAATATTCTATAATTCAATATTTTGCAAAGGGTGTCTCTTCATTTGTTTTCAGGCCGAAACCGCAAGTCACTTCTCCCTTTCTTTAAGTACCAGTCATACAAAAAGCAAATTGTAATAGATGTAGCACAGGTGCAAACATATTCTAAAAAGCAACAACCTAAAATATTTGGTAAGACAAGGGTTACGGAACTACCTCCGAGAGGCATTCTATAATCATTTTGCAGCATTCCTGATGAAGAGGAGTTACTCCAAATTGATCAGCCAATAAAAGAAGCTGGAGTAAAATGGTACCAAACTCCATATTTTCTTTCACATTGAGTTCTGCGCTATACATGAATTCAAGCATTGCGTTGAATGCTTCTACAGATACATCCCATAAGCAAACCTTTGAAGAATGGCTCTCACGCATTCCATTTGTAAACATCTGTCAATCCAATTAATTCCGTCAGCAATGATTCATGGAGATTGGTAGGACAGGAAGAACCAAGTATGACCCACAGGGCATGACATAAAAATGAGGAGAAAAAAAAAAGGGAAAATGAAGTTAGATCACCTTCATAAATGGAACACTCCATAAACTGAGAATAATCCTATGAGGTTGGGCAACAAGACCGTGGCCTTCAACATAAATGCTTACATCGCTGTGCTCACCCGTCAAATGCAACTTCCGAAGCTTTTCAGGATTAACTGGGAGTCCAGCTGGGAATATTGTACCAGAGTGGGGCTGAAAGATGGTATATGATAGTTCCACAATCTTACCTGAGTCAAACAATTTTTTATTTTGTTTAAACCTTTCAATAGTTTCTTCACACTGTTTCACCAGTGGCACCACGTCAAACTGAGAACTCAAAGCCAACAAGGAGCCAAGTTGTGACTCTGAAATCTACATCAAACGAAAACCATGACAGAGTAAGCAGGCAAACAGATAGTTGAGCAGAATCTTGCAGCTAAGCTTCACCTAAAAGGAGGATAAAGGAAGAAGAAAGACAAGAAGTAGGAACATAAAAAAAGAAAGGAAAAACATTTTGAGGAAATTAAGAGAAGGAAAGATAGAGGAGGAAGAAGTGGAAAAATTAGTTACCCAATTGATGTCCATGGATTATTAGAATGTAAAATCAATGTGGGTACACAAGCAAGCACCGAGTTACAGAACCGATTTTCAATGAAAGAAAGACACAACTGAAAAGGAATGACCATAACCAAGACGAACCAGAGAGGGAACAGCAGAAAAAGTACCTGGGTTTGGCCTGTATAGATATATTGAAGAAGTGCATGGAGAGTTGGGATATGTTACCCCCTGCAGCGGAATAACATCTCCATCCAATGAACTTGACAGAAAATTACCACATGCTTGCAAGATAACCTTGTGAGCAGGAACAGGCCTTTCCTCCTCACCAACAATGAAGAAGACATCAGACCATTCACAGCTCTCAAGAAAATTTCCAAGTCCCCAATCGTCAAAGCCTGCATGCTCATCTTCCATCTCCTCGTCGCATTCCTCATCCCCTCTGTATTCACAACAGTCCACTTGCTTCCACAGAAAAATATGATTCTGGGTTAAGGGCAGCACATTGACATTTCTATAACCCACATGCTTATCCCAACTACTAAGCCCAACATATTGAACACTACAATTTGGATTTGAATCAAGCCACTGAAATACAAGATTCTGAAAAGGGTACCGACCCTTGCCAATACTAATCAACCCGTCATAAACACTGATCCAATAGCTTTGAAATGCTGAAGAACAACAAAGCACAACCCCCACCACATCAACCACTGTTTTCCCATCCACCTCGATTTTCAATCTCCGATTTCTATGACTTCCGATGATTACAGTGTAATGAGGACTATTGTCCCTTTTGTAATGGTAGTGCTGGCTCCCCACATTTTCCCTAAACACCACAGTTACATCATTATGAGCAAAAGCATCAAAGGCCACACAACCCCTACCGGCTTCCCGGAATTTCAAATCTTTTCTCCAAGCACACTCAAACGGTGCTACAGTGAGGAATTTCTTCTCATTCATTTCCATCATCTCTCGACATGAAAATATTGTTTATTCGGTCACTTGCAACTATAAACATGAAGGCCAGCAATATATATAGTAACTTTCACAGGCTGAAAGGGACACCGCCGTGTCCATCTAGCAAAGGAAAAAAAACATTTGGATAAGACCTGACTTTCACCAACTCAGCAAGGCAATGGAAATGACAAGGAGATATTTGTTTCCTAAATTATTGGTCCTACACAAATCAATAGAATGGTAAGTTAAAACCCATATAAGTAATTTAAAAAGTTCACCTACAATTCAACCAAATCAGAACGACTATCCCCAGATAAATTATTAGATTAGGGTGAAAAAGCCGATGTAGCAGTTGAAGACATCTATCAAAGAGGAATCCAGAAATTGCTAGACCTCCCCCAACTTGGCAAAAAATCCCAACCCACAAACTAGCTGTTAGCATCAATCATGATCTCGCTACAATTCTACACCACATTCTCATCCAACAACAAGACTTAGTACAAAAACAAATATCTCCAACAGGAACCTTAAAACGAATCCAGAAAATCCAAAATAAAATACCCACAAAAATATAAACATATACAACAAAGAAAAAATCGGTGTTTGAATCAAAATACCCCAAACAAAATTCAGGGTGAGTATTTATTTTCTTACCTAATACTGATAGAACAAAAAATAATGAAAGAGACGATCCTTGTCAGGGAATCATGCACGTAATACACACACGAACAAAAATACTTCAATACATTTGTTTACTTATAGAAGGCCAGGAGGTGACAGCGGGAGGAAAAGTAGAGACCCTCTTGATTCGGTTGGCCAGGTCTTTCATCCGCGAAAATTTTAAAGAAAAAAAATAGATATAAAAAAACAGGAAAATTCATGGCTGTAAAAAATAGAAATCGCAGCGAGTGCTTGGCAGCTGGGTGGGTGACGTGACACTGACACGTAAAGGGTGTGATCGTAGACTTTTTTGGGCATTCTGACAATTTCAGTTAACCTTGAGATCCGTCTCCAGTTTACCTTCGTCGGTTCTTCGCATTTTTTTTACCCTGCGATGCAAATGACAAAAACCCAAAGGTTCAACGCAGCTTTCAAACTCCTAATTTTAGAAAATCCTGCATGCTGTTCATCTCTTTCTTTAGATATTCGTTTTTTACCGTTGTATATTAGATAAGAATTTGCAGGCAGTAATTGATATAAAAATATTAAAATTATTGAAAAATTCACTAATAAATTAAAATAAATATATTTTCACATAATTATATAAAGTATATTATTTTTTTTTGAAGTACATTCTAAATTATTTAATTGATTGGCAGCAAAAATTTTAAATAAATTTACTAAAATTTCTATTTATTTCAAACATAATTTTTTTTTTTAGATTAATTAGAATATAATTCATATTTAAATTGTTAATTCTTTTTAATTAAAATATTATTGCACCCAAATTACAAGTTCCAAGCACACACGTAATTTTATTACAACAAATAATCCTATAATTACACTCTTAATTAATCAACAAGTAATTATTCATTAATTAAAGTAATTGTCAACTAATCTTATTATAATGAAAATCCTAAAATGTCATTATGATTTTTGAAGAACAAAAAAAAAAAGCTAATTATTGAATGTCTCTCAAGTCTTATCTACTCCCTCTTTCTTTTTAATTATTTTAAAAATTCAAATGATTTTTAATGTTTGTTTAATACGGATAAATTATTACCTAAACTTTATAAATAAAAAATACAATTAAATACTTCTAATTTAATTTATTATTATATTTTTTAAAACAAAAAAATATACATATATATATATATCATAGTTGATACATAAACATCAATTAAATATAATAAAAAATAATTTCTAAATAATAACATATTATTAACTATTGAATTAAATAGTATTAATAATATATATAAAATAAAATTAAATATGATATCAAAATAAATGTAATACATGTGACGCGACAGCTAGCATGGATAAAGTACTAGATAATTAAGAATATTTACAATAGCGAGTAAAAAATCTTATTTGTGAGGTAAATAACGAGAAAACTTATACTATTTGTAGGTGTGAAATACGTGTGAAAATAAATATATTTATTACATATCAATTTATAACCTTGATATTAAAAAACCAAATTAGATGGGACACTTAGCAAACAAAATCGGTAACACGTATATTTTAACAATCAAGTTAGACTCGTTGTGATTAACTTGACATCAGAAATAAAGATTAAAGTATAAGTTATTATATTATAATTACGCTATACTGTATTTACAATAATATCATAATGTTAATTAACTTCTTATTGACATATACTTTCTTTCGATAAATATAGTCGAAATTAATATTTCAATAAAATTATTTTTAATTATCTTTTTATTTTTACTTAATATTTTATAATTTACTCACGTAATTTATAAAAAAACAAAAATATTCTGGTAAGTGAAGATTAATTACAAAAATTTCGTACGAACTTCTACGTATTTTTTAATTTATTATTTTAATAACTAAACTCAAATCATGTATAGATAAAAAGAGACAGTACGTACGTATTTTTAAATTTTTAGAGAAAAAAATATAAATATTTTATAAATGTGAAGTGAGTACAAGTCTTAGTTGATCGAACGGTCATAACTTCTACTCGATTAGATCAAGATGAGTTGCGTTCGAGTTATATTTTGATAATTTACGATAAAAACTAAAATATCTTTTAATGTTTAGAAGTCAAAACGGTGGAGATTTGGAATGAGTTCTTGTAAGAAGGCATACGGAAGAAGGCACGGTTGATGGTTGTCCGTTTAAAACTTAACCAACTTTCAAAAAAATGTCTTCTATTTTGTGGACCAAAAATCCCGCCAACTATGCCCCGGAAAAACCGCCAACTGGTTGATGCGCACCAAGAAACTCAGCTCACAGTCAAATTCCATGGAAGTTAGGGTTAGGGTTTCCCTTCAATTTCATTTCCCTCCCTTTCTTCTACCTCATACCAACACCATTTTTTTTTTTTTTTTCATTTTCCAACCCAAATAAAACCTCTGATTCACTTTCCTCTCCCTAACGCAACCCCACCTAAGCCCTCCGTCGTTTCCCACGCCTGGAAAACGTTAATTGCAGATGGTGATGGATGGCGAGAGAGAGGAAGATGGAGGAGAGGGAGAGAGAGAGGATCGGTCTGTTTCGGAGGAGCTTGATGCTATTCCTGCCGGTTCGCAGGAGGAAGAGCATCTCAATTTGGTGCATGAAATGGAGAGTACCATTGAATCTGTTGCTCAGTTTGGAGATTTTCGAAGAACTCAAAAGAAAGAGTGCTACAGCCTTGTTAGGCGCATGAAGCTTTTGTTGCCTTTTTTGGAGGAAATTCGGGACCTTGATCCCCCAATTTCTGAAAACGGCATTACGTGCTTGTGTAATTTGAAGAAGGTGCTTCTATTGGCGAAGAAACTGTTGAAAACTTGCAACGAAGGGAGCAAGATTTTTTTGGTTAGTCTTTTTGCTTCTTATTTTTTGTTAAATAAAATTGAGGTTTCATCAATTTACGAGGTGGGTTCCGTTTCGTTCTTCCGTTTGTTTGTTATCATTTGGGCTCTGAAATTTCTTTCTCGTGATTCAGTCATTGGAGAGTGAGGCTGCCATGATCAGATTTCATGCGGTTTATGAAAAGTTAAGCCAAGCTTTGGGTGGAATTCCATTCGATGACCTTGGGATCTCAGATGAAGTGAAAGAACAGGTGTAAATTTTCTTTTCTTTTTCTTAATAATTCTAGGGAAAAGATGCCTACTTGTTGCCAGTATTTCATTTTTGTTCCCTTAGGATTATGCAATTTAAAGGAATGTGACTTGGTTAGACAGTTTCTATTGCTTGTTCCTCGGGATTTGCTGCATGATAACTAGAAGTTGTCAATATCTAAGAATTTCTCAGATCAATCTTCTTTCTTGTTTCGTTCAGGTTGAACTTATACATACCCAATTGAGACGAGCAAAGAGGCGAACAGATACACAGGACATAGAACTTGCGGTGGACATGATGGTGGTATTCTCCAAAACAGATCCACGGAACTCTGATAGTGCTATAATAGAAAGGCTAGCTAAAAAGCTAGAATTACAGACCGTTGAGGACCTCAAGATAGAAACTATAGCTGTGAGAAACCTTGTTAAAGAAAGAGGAGGCCAAACAGCAGAGAGTACTCAGCAAATAGTTGACCTTCTTAACAAATTCAAAAGAATTCTAGGCATGGAGATTACCAATGTCCTTGACGATCCTGTGATGCCCAGAATGCTGGATAAGTGTGCATCTTTGATGATCCCTCATGAATTCCTCTGTCCAATCACGCTAGAAATAATGAAAGATCCTGTCATCGTTGCTAGTGGACAGGTAAAAAACTACATTAGATTACCATGTCTGTGATTGTATCATTAGATTATCATGTTACAAAAATGGGAACTGATAGAATTTTGATTTGATTGTGGTGTTACGGGAAAAAGACTTACGAGAGAGAAAGCATACAAAAATGGTTTGATTCCAACCATCGGACCTGTCCTAAGACAAGGCAGACTCTTGCTCACTTGTCATTGGCACCAAATTATGCCCTCAGAAACCTAATCTTGCAGTGGTGTGAGAAGAACAATTTTAAGCTTCCCAAAAAGGAAGATCCTTCATCTTCAGATTGCACCTCCGAGGAACAGAAAGAGGAAGTTTCGTCCCTGGTAGAAGCACTATCTTCTTGTCAGTTAGAGGTGCAAAGAAAAGCAGTAAAACAAATACGCATGCTCTCCAAAGAGAACCCAGAAAATAGAGTTCTGGTTGCCAATGCAGGAGGAATCCCGCCACTAGTGCAGCTTCTTTCATACCCGGATTCGAGAATACAAGAGGATGCTGTAACAGCTCTGTTGAATTTATCAATTGATGAGACTAACAAGAAACTAATTTCTGGAGAAGGAGCCATTCCGGCAATAATAGAAGTGTTGGAACATGGAAGCGTGGAGGCAAGAGAGAACTCAGCGGCAGCATTGTTTAGTTTGTCAATGCTTGACGAGAATAAGGTGACGGTGGGGTTATCAAATGGCATTCCACCATTAGTTGATTTGCTGCAAAACGGGACAATAAGAGGTAAAAAAGATGCAGCGACTGCGCTGTTTAATTTGTCTCTAAATTCATCAAATAAAGCCAGGGCCATTGATGCTGGCATTGTTCCACCTTTACTAACTTTACTCAAGGACAAGAATTTAGGCATGGTTGATGAGGCCCTTTCCATATTTTTGCTTCTTGCGTCTCATCCGGAGGGTCGACACGAGATTGGACAGCTCTCCTTCATCGAAACTCTGGTCGAGTTCATCAGGGAAGGGACCCCCAAGAACAAGGAATGTGCAACATCAGTTCTTCTCGAGCTGGGTTCATCCAATTCCTCGTTTATACTGGCAGCACTTCAGTTTGGGGTGTATGAGCATTTGGTTGAGATCACAAGCACCGGAACCAACAGAGCCCAGAGGAAAGCAAATTCCCTTCTACAGCTGATCAGCAAGTCTGAACAAATTCCATGAACGTGAATCATTCTTTTTCTCTTTGATTTTTAGGTCCATTCTTTGTTTGTCTTCATCGTGACAAGCATTTGTATTCCTTGTATTAGTTGCTGTGAACATTGTGTTGATCTCAGATTTGATCATTTGTTTATATTCTTGTAATGTATATTCTTTTCAAATTAATGCACCTAGATAATTCCTGGTTGCTCATCTCTCATTACCAATGCATTAATGAACTTAAAGTATATCATCATGCAAGTGATTAGGCTGCAAAACCCTAGTTCTAACATCAAAAAAAGGCTAATAAGCTAGTTGAATGCACAGTTTGGTTAACATATCCAACCGAGTACGTTAATTAGTCTGTCATGAATTCGATACTCGAGCCCACTCTGTCATCTCCAATCTTGAGTGTGATTATGATCCTTTTGTAGATAAATCGTGTCGTGCACGATCATGAATCTTCAAGTTTATAGGACTTAATTAAAACTCCTTAAGCACCACCAAGATACACACATATATATATATATTTACGTATATATATATATATATATATATATAGGCAACATATATATATGTAATATCATTGGACATGCATGTGGTGAGTGAGAATCCCAATGTAAGTTCAGGAGAAGAGCTCGAAAATGACTCGTCGTAATTTATATACTTTATATATCACGCAATGATTTTCAAGATGGTACAGAAATTTTCATTTTTGGCCTGCTTATATATAAACTTGCGCGTAGACTATACTTAAATATTGCCAGAATTAAATTCATCTTTTCAAGGAATTTCTTCGGTTCGGGTGTAATTATATTAGTATTAATGCACCGGATCTCATTAAAATTTTATATTTATACGTATTTAAACAAAAATAGTATTAAAACGAGAAATCTCTTAAAATATTTTGGTATTGCACCCGTTTCTTATATTTAAAAAAAAAAAAAAGAAATTCGTCAGCTCATTTAACTAAGCAGAAATTAATAAATAATAAAGAATTAGTATTGATTTAATTATAAAAATAATTATTTAATCATAAAAATAATTTATTTATGATTTTTTCTTCTTTAATTTTAAATTAAAATTATTTTCGGATACCACAAAAAAAGAAATATATAAATAAATAAATCCATTACCACATATTTCTAGGATTGTGGGCCCACGAGTCAGTGGCTAAGCTCAAACCATCGGCCCATTTTTAATCTTATCGGCATCTTCCTCGCGTTCACACTGTACGAGCTCCCCAAAACCGTCTCTCGGAAATCTGCGGCACACGTTCCAAGGCCTTCTCGGACACGTGGCATTATCGTAGTGGTCCATGTCATCCCTTTCGTTAAGTGGTTACGAATTGCTTTTAGTATACCGCCAAATCCCCTGGATAAGGAGCCTTCAACTCCTGACGTTCTCGAATATTTTATTATTTTAATTATTTAATTATTTATTTCTTTTTTGTTGCCTTGTTAATTTTATTAATAAAAATTATAAATTCATTTTAATAATATGTCTCGCCGGGTCGGTTCAATTTATCGTGCCCTTCCGTACATTTAGAGTGGATTCTTTTATTTAAATAATTAATTGTAATATAATAAATACAATTGTTTTAACTGATATAAATTTTTATTTTTAATTTTTTATTCTTAATCCTCATTTGAACCGAATTTTAAAATTAATCTCGGAATTAATTAAAAATTAAAATGGAGGTGGTGGTGTGAGACGGTAAATTGGCGAGTACGATATGACGCGATGCGATATATTTCGAAATGTGAAGATAAGTAGATATGGATTAAAATAGTGGAGGAGGAGCCACGCCACGCCACGCCACGCCTCGCCTCGCCTCGCCTCGCCTGAGCCACAAGCCTTTATAAATAGAGGCTTCAAAAGCTCAGAGCGTTGATTGTCGCCCCTAAGCAGACTCAACAAAATCTCTCTGCCTCGCCAGCTATGGACCCATACAAGGTACGTGCTCTCTCTATTTTATGTCCCTTCGTTTTCTTCTTCTTCTTCTTCTTCTTCCCTTTTCGCTTTATTGCTTTGAATTCGGTTGCCCATGGCCCCCGCATGTTTTGATGTCTCTGATTTGGTCTGTGTTTCCTACTTGATACGACCTTAATTCGCTGTAGCTGTTTGTCGTTTTGTGTTTATATGTGCGAAAAGTCGACGATCTAATCATGCTATAGAGGGTTTTATTTTTTTTTGTATTTTGTTTAATTTTTTTTCCATTTTTTAGTTTTGACTTGGAGAAGTAACTTCGATGCCTAAGCCTTTTTTTTTTTTTTGCTTGTTGATTCTCTAAAACTTTTGTTAAATTATGATAACGAATTTATAGTTAACGATTTTTTTCTGTGTTCAGTCTGTGTATTTAGTTGATGATTTTTTAAATAAATAAAATTCGAAGCTCAATTCTATTGTCGATAAATTCGAGGGAAAAGAAGATGAAAAGTAATAAAATTGATTTTTTTTTTTCTTATAAAGATTCAAGAAAAATTAAGAGGGAAAAGTTTGAAATGGTTTCGTTTTTGTATAATTATTTGGATGAATTATGTGGAACTGAGCCGATAATCTGTGTTTGTGTATGTATAATTATGTAGCACCGTCCATCAAGTGCTTACAATGCTCAGTTCTGGACTACGAACTCTGGTGCTCCTGTTTGGAACAATAACTCCTCCTTGACAGTTGGACCAAGAGGTATTCATTTATATTCTATGTTACTGATATGGAAGAGATTCCTGGCCTCCTAGTTTGTGTTTGCATATTCATTTCTTGTGAGATTCTATCCCTTTTATACTTGTAATTATGGTCATAATCACCTCTGCAGCCATGTAGCTATTTACTTGGTTCTCTTGATTGTTATTGTCTTTTTTTTTTGGGCTTTATTACTATTAATACAATGTTCTAATTATAAAGTTACTTGGGTCCAACAGCGGCAGTGAATATTGCTTATCTTGTTTAGAGATTTGATATGGTTCAATACTATATCGAAAAAAGGACTTCGGTTATCTTTTGAACTTTTGGCTTACCCGAGAGTAGACCATGTATTATATTATTATAATGATATATTATGTTATATGCTAAGTCCACATTATTGCGTACTGTGTTATTTTTTATTTATTTAGTAGCTACAAGTTCTTCTCTAGGTGCCAAAGAAATGAAACTGCTTAGCTATTTATTTTCCTTGTTTGCTTTTGGCTGCAGATAGGTTTAGATGAATTTAAGCCATATTAGGACATAGAGAAGAAAATTTGAAACACAAGTTCTTTGGTTTTGGCCAATAAGTATTGTTATGAATTTGCAGCTAGCAATTTAAGTTCTTCTATCACTTGACAGGTCCAATCCTCCTTGAGGATTACCATCTGGTTGAGAAACTTGCCAACTTTGATAGGGAGCGGATTCCAGAACGTGTTGTCCATGCAAGGGGCGCCAGTGCTAAGGGTTTCTTTGAGGTTACTCATGACATCTCTCATCTTACATGTGCTGATTTTCTCCGTGCCCCTGGAGTTCAGACACCTGTGATTGTCCGTTTCTCTACTGTTATCCATGAGAGGGGCAGTCCTGAAACCCTGAGGGACCCTCGAGGTTTCGCGGTGAAATTTTACACCAGAGAGGTGAGTGTTTGTTTGCCTTTTAGTAAGTGTGTTTGATGATGACTTGTGGATTTTCCACTGTAGTATAGTTTCTATAAAACAGAGTTTTCAGTCTTCATGAAAACTGATTTTTGCATCAGGATTTGTAGTATATAAACCACAAGCTCACACAAGTTGAGATTAGCTATAGTGGTATACCCATAAATTTTTTGCACTTGAACTTGTTAATATTTGTATGATTGATTAAGCATCTCAAATTTCTTATTAGCTTGGTAATGTAGCTTTGTAATCATTTCTGACTTTTTCTTGTGAACTCAGGGTAATTTTGATCTTGTTGGAAACAATTTCCCTGTCTTCTTTATTCGTGATGGAATGAAATTCCCAGATATGGTCCATGCACTTAAACCCAACCCCAAGTCTCACATCCAAGAGAATTGGAGGATCCTTGACTTCTTCTCTCATCACCCAGAAAGCTTGCACATGTTCACCTTCCTCTTCGATGACATTGGTATTCCACAAGATTACAGGCACATGGAAGGCTCTGGTGTTAACACCTACACTCTCATCAACAAGGCTGGAAAGGCACATTATGTGAAATTTCACTGGAAGCCCACTTGTGGAGTTAAATCTTTGTTGGAGGATGAGGCAATTCGGGTTGGAGGATCCAATCACAGTCATGCGACTCAGGATTTGTATGACTCAATTGCAGCTGGCAACTATCCTGAGTGGAAACTTTACATCCAGACTATTGATCCTGATCATGAGGATAGATTTGACTTTGACCCACTTGATGTAACCAAGACCTGGCCAGAGGATATTATTCCCCTGCAGCCAGTTGGCCGCTTGGTCTTGAACAGGAACATCGATAACTTCTTTGCAGAGAACGAACAACTTGCATTTTGCCCTTCAATTGTGGTTCCTGGGATACATTATTCTGATGACAAACTGCTGCAGACTCGAGTCTTCTCCTACTCCGATACCCAAAGGCACAGACTTGGACCAAACTATCTGCAGCTCCCAGCTAATGCTCCTAAGTGTGTTCATCACAACAACCACCATGAAGGTTTCATGAATTTCATGCACAGGGACGAGGAGGTACTTAACCTCTTCTCATTATCTTTTGCCTTCTCTAAAATGACTAGATATACTGCATTTCTCATTCCAATTACTTGTATTTTAATTGAGATAATTGCTTAAAATGGAAAATGTAATGTGCTACGAGGATGAACCCGGAAGACTCATAAACAGACAAATTTAGTATGCTAAAAATTTTTCAGCTTGGGTTTGTTAGCTATTAGAATTTTTCAGGTTGCTTTTGTTATCTAATAGTCTTTTCTGGCTTGTGCTTTAGCTTCTAGTCTCATCAAATGATTCTATGTTTCAGGTCAATTACTTCCCTTCGAGATATGATCCAGTTCATCATGCTGAGAGGTTTCCTATTCCTCCTAACATCTGCACTGGAAGGCGCGAAAGGGTATATTTCTAGTTTGTTGGAATTGAATATTTTTGTAGATTTATTGCATAACTTTAGACTCCAGTGTCTACTGTGAGATTGATGAAGTTGCCTGACGGCATTCTAGTTTCCTAATGATTGCGTTGATTTTAGAGTTAACTCAGTTGGTTGCTGCATTCAATTAGGGTCTCAGTATCCAAAGTCATGGAGAAACTTTACTTTGTTTTTTTCTCAAAAGCCTTCTGTGGCAAAGTGGTAGTTAAAATACTTGAGTGGTAATTTCCATTAAAGACTTTTCTTTATTTGGCTTTCCTCAGAAGCCTTCTTGTACTTGAGAGCAGTACTTAACTTGAGTGGTACTATTTTACACATGAATTTAAGATGGATACAGCAATAAGTTTGTTTGTTGTACCCGATGATGGTGGAGATGGTATGTTGGCAAGAGATGTACTGTGGGTGGTGGGGAATATGTAAATGACATATAGCTGTTTTGAGGATTATCTAGTGGCAATTGTGGTGATAGTTCGTTGTATATGACATGGAATGGTCATATAAGATGGGGCATGACGTGAAATGTTTTGCATTCTACATGGAAGTGTCAAGGGTCCACACGAGACAGATGGTTATGGAGAAAACTGTATTCAGATAGTCTAAGGATGCTTAATAACAATTATATATTTTTTGTCCCACCATTATTGCTGGTCTCCAATGTTATTGCAGTGCTAATCAAAACTTCTATTAAATGTTTCCTAGATAATAAGTTTTTCTTTTGGTTGATCCAGTGTGTGATTGAGAAGGAGAACAACTTCAAACAGCCTGGAGAGAGATACCGATCTTTTACACCAGACAGGTACAAGTGGTTCTCGGTACTTATTAGAATTGTGGTGGTAGTGCAAATTGTTACACCAATCACCTTAATCTCCATTCTTCTTTTTGATGGTTACCAGGCAAGAACGTTTTATGTGCCGGTGGGTTGATGCTTTATCTGACCCGCGACTGACTCACGAAATCCGAAGTATCTGGATCTCTTACTGGTCGCAGGTGAGGACTTCCTTTCTATAACTGCCGCAATGATAAAGCATGAAGTTTGATTGATAGGTTAAATGTGAGTGAGAAATGAAAAACTGAAGTGTGTGATTTTGGCGGTATGGGTTATAACAGGCTGACAGGTCTCTGGGTCAGAAATTAGCAAGTCGGTTGAATTTGAGGCCAAGCATTTGAAGGGGACAACAACAGGAAAGGGATCAGATGCCTTTGATTTTGAAGAGGGAGGAAAAAAGAGTAAACACAAAAGCAGAGGGGGAGATAAAAGCATAAACTCAAGAGTTAAATCCTTTGGTATAATGTTTGTGTAATACTGAGTGTCATGTGACATTATAAACCTTGATGATGCATGCTGCTTGAACATAATAAAACATGGTTGTATGTTTCGTAGCCTTCTTGGTTTCCTAAAAAAAATTTGAAGTATGTATTTTCCTGATTTCATGTTTGGAATATCTCTATTTTTGTGGCTCAGTACCTATATATATATATTAATATAAGCAGTGATGTACGTATATGTTCTAAACAATGCATGGTGTAACCAAGAAATTTATTATAATTCACGGATAAGGATCTGATTAGTTCATATTTTATATGTTTTCATTACTTACTAACTTTTAATATTACATATAAAAACTTGTTTTCGTATCACGATTGTTCTAAATTTATTTGTTGTAATTAATGAGTATAAATATATTTATAACATATAAATAATTCATTATTAATTGATTTATGCACAATATAACTAAATTCAATTACTATATAGATTCCAGGACATAATTATTTACGTGTATTAAATTAAGTACTTCAATTAATATATACATTGTATATTATAGATATATATATTTATTACGTATCTAATAATTATTACATTTTTTAGAAAAAAAAAATCTATTTGAATTCATAATTAGTAATGTATACTATATATTATGTTTGATATTTTTATTCACTGTATATTATTTTAATTTATCCAGAATAAAAATTCTATGAATAAATATTTTATAATTTATTTAAAAGTTTTTAAAAAATTAAAAGATTGATATCATTAAATACATTTTAATTTCTAGGAAATGATTTTTTGCTACTTTTTTTTCATCATTAAATATAAAAACTTTATATGCAGAATACGTTTTTCTTTTTTTTTTTATTTTTTATTCCTTATAGAATTATATATATATATATATATTATATTTAAAAAAAATTAATTTAATTTGAATATTAAAAACAAAATTGAACAGAGTGTGTGTGTGTGGAATCGAATCATGAGAGTATCTGCTGTAATTAATATGCCAAACGGGTTGGAACGTGACAGGAAGATTCTAATTTGTAAACCACATTTTTTAACAGCTGCCTGTGTGGTGGATGACACGCTACCGTTTTGACAACCCACGAAGGCCTCTTATATATATATATATATATACACATGTATATATATTTCATTTATTGTTAATTATTATCCACATGATCATCCCCCTTGTACTTTGTCCTCAAATTCCCCAATATCTTATTTTTTCAAAAAAAAAAAAAAAAAAAAACCCCCTTAATTAATAAAATTTCTTACTATTAATTTATAATATATTTAATAAATATGATCTTAAATTTTAAAAAATACAAAATTTTTAATTTTTGAATATATTTTATTTATTTATTTAAAAATGAAATTATATATATATATAAATAATAAAAAAAGGTTTAAGTACAAATGTCACTTAAAATTACGTAATCAAGATTCAAAGAAAATAATATTCATGCAAGTCGGTACCAAGTAGTCCAAGTGCACTCGTGGCTGTTAATTCCAGAAATGGAATTGTCTGGGGAAACCGCCATTTCCTTAGTTCCCAATTGAATTGTCTCCACCAAATTTTTCTCGAACTCTCTGTTATGCAGCATCACTGCTGATGCAGAGAGTTTCCTTCCACCACATTCCCCATAATATATGTGTATGATATCGTCATATACATATATATATATATAATATATAATATATATACATACATATGCGTATTCTGTTTCTTAAATAATTTAAGGTGGGGGAGGAGGGGCCGTGGCAGAGCATCTTTGGCAAGCGAAAGTGGCACACGCATACGTTTGCAACTCTGAAGAAATCTGATTCCACTTGGTATTAAAATAATGCAGAATTACTAAGCTCATCATCGGCTGGATAGAGGATACATCTCTCTCTCTCTCCCACATCGAAAAGTTGACTTTAAAGCGACAAATTCAAAGGCCCAAGAAAATTGATTTTTCATTTCGGAGTTTGTGGGTGTGGGGTCATTCTTGATTCTTCTCTATGAAGCTGGGAATCATTACAGGTCTAAAATTACAATGTCCGAACCTCTTAATTCTAACGACGATTTCCCATGCCAGGTTTTATCTTGTAGGGGGAGGGGGGGGATTTCACGAGACATTTTATCAGATAGCTTTGTTGTTGAGTTGGTCCTGATTGTCGGACTCAAGACATGTTGTGTCCTTTTTCCTTTTATGCGTACTTAAGGAAGTGGACTACAATAATACAGTAATTAAACCCCCCAAAAAATACGCATCTGGGTCTCAGGGTATCTTCAGGAATCTCTACTTTGTGAGTTGTTCCTTTCTCTCTCTTCCTTCTTTTCTGGGGGTGAAGGGTTTAGGGGGGCTGGTGTTAAAAGAAAAATCTTCGCTTTTGTTCATGTGTTTTTCTGGGTAGTTTTCAATTAAACGAGATTACTTGGTTTTTGTGGATTAGAATGGAAATGTTTTCTACGGAGAGTGGTGTTTGTTTCATTTCTTTTCATAAAACTAGAATCTTGAATCATAAGGGAAAAGGGTATCTTCTGACCAGCTAGAGGACGAATATTTACAAAGTGGGCTACCTTATTTGTAGCTTTATTGTTCCTTTCTTCTCCTTTTGATTTCTTTTTTGGCATCCTGAAACGAACTTAGTGTTGCTTTCTTTTTCTGGGGTATGTTGGATATAAAATTGGTTTTATTCTTCAATTTATTCTAACCCTGTCGCTCCTGATTTGATAATCTTCTAGTTGACTGATAGTGGGTTTGAAGTGGAAAAAAGTGAAACCTAATCTTCCTTTTCTTCTTCATCTTCTTCTTAGCGTCAAGCGTCTTGTTTCCAGTATCCTTTGAAATCTTCTTGTTCTTCTTCTTGCCAAGATTGGTTTTCTTATGCTTTTTTTTTGTTAAAAAAAAAAAATGTTTCCTCAATTTGGACAGATTAGCTTTTGGAGACCGGGAGATTTTTAATCGACACTATTATGGAGGATGGTCTTTTCCCACCCAGTAGCATGCTTAGCGCTCCACAGGATTCAACTACGGACTTCGATTACATGGACGAACTTTTGTTTGAAGGGTGCTGGTTGGAGACAACAGATGGATCTGAGTTCTTTACAAATCCCACTCCATCAACTTCTACATCCCTTTTTGACCCTTCACTTGGATGGCTTTCCTCAGACATCAGCAATGGCATCTGGAGCCCGAGTCAATCTCAAATTATCAATCCAGAAGAGAGGCAGAGATCATTATTGCCTGGAAATTCTTATGTAAATGAATCCCCAGGAAGAAGTTTTGTCAATCCCCCATCTCTTATTCAGAACATTGGTAACGTTAACCAGTTGGGAAGCTACAGGGCTGAAGTTTCTCAGCTAAGCAGAACATGGTGGATTGGACCCAAGGCGAATCCAGGTCCTGCTTCTTCTGTAATGGAGAGATTAGGACAGGCACTTGGTTACATCAAAGAATTCACTAGAGACAAAGATGTCCTTATACAGATTTGGGTTCCTGTAAATAGAGGAGGTAGGCGTGTTCTAACAACTAGCGACCAACCTTTCACGCTGGACCCCAATTGTCAGAGTCTTTCAAATTATAGAAAAATCTCAGTTAATTATCAGTTTTCAGCTGAGGAGGATTGCAAGGACTTGGTCGGACTGCCTGGTCGAGTTTTCTTGGGTAAAGTTCCTGAGTGGACTCCTGATGTGCGATTCTTTAGAAGCGAAGAGTATCTACGAGTGAATCATGCTCAAATGTGGGATGTCCGAGGAACCCTAGCCCTTCCTGTCTTTGAGCAAGGTAGTAGGACTTGCTTGGGTGTTATTGAGGTTGTGACAACTAGTCAAATGATCAAGTATCGTCCTGAACTTGAAAGAGTTTGCAAAGCACTTGAGGTGTGTTTCCAGTGCTTGTTTTTTCTTCAGTTCAGTTCAGCTTAGCAAGATTAGATGCTTAGAACGTATATCTGTAACCTTGAAACTGAATATCTATGATATGGGAGAACTGCCATAATATAATCCTGACATTTTATGAATGAAGCAAGTGTAACACCTTAACATATCATGTTTGATTGTCTCGATTTTAATCTCTCTTCTTCAACTAAATCTTAATTGTGCTATTTCCTATGGACTTATCAATTTTATAATTACTTAAACTTTGATTGACGGAATTGATAGCTCGTATTTCTGTTACTTGCATTTCACTGAGCGATGCTGTCCTTCCAAGAAGATACATGCCATAAGAAAGAAACAGCCGGAGGCAATACCTTAGAATTGCTACAATACGATAGATGATTTTATGATGCATCCTTGTTGAATTAGAAAGTATATATTTGCAAATCTTAAATAATATGACGGGTGATTTTACTTAGAAAACATAGGAATTCTGATACTGAAATTTTGCAACAAAAAATGATATTAGTCATTATTATGGATTTAACCTCTGTTGTGCTGGAACCATAGAGTACTGCTTTTCTTTTTAGTAATTCCTCTTATCTTCAGTTTCATCATGTAAATTATAAGAATTAGTTTGTTCTTCTCATTCAATTTACATGCATTTTCTCAGGCATTTTTCTTTTAAAACCCAGATTCTGTTTATTCTTTGCAAGAGTCTTTCCATTTCATTTTGGGTCAACTGTCAATAACAGATTTAAAAATAAATTGTTTACTGCTCAAAATTGAGAGGACAAGATTCTCTGCTCATTGCTAATTTTTTCTTTCTTTCCTAACTGCTGGAAACTGGTACATGCAGGCTGTTGATCTTAGGAGTTTTGAAATTCCAAGCATTCAAAATGACAAGGTAACTGGATAATGTGGTTGCAGAATTTTTTTTTTTTTTTGCTGAATAGAAAGCTGCTTACAGCAGCACTTGACCCCACCTCACCTTGAACTTAAGGTTCAGAAATACATACCAATGAACTGAAGTTCAGGTGTGGTTGCTGAAGATAATTATATTATTAAGATTTCCAGTTTTTTCTTCATGAGGTCATGGATTGGATTCTTCTTTTCAGGCATGTGACAAGTCCTACCAAGTTGCATTACCTGAGATTCGAGATGTTTTGAGATGTGCCTGTGAGACACACCGGTTACCATTAGCCCAGACTTGGGTCCCATGTGTCCAACAAGGTAAAGGAGGTTGCCGGCACTCTAATGAAAACTATGTCCGATGTGTTTCCACTGTGGATGATGCTTGCTATGTGGCTGATCTCAGCGTTCAGGGATTTCATGAGGCTTGTTCGGAGTATCACTTATTGAAAGGTCAAGGTGTTGCAGGGGAAGCATTTTTGACTAACCAACCATGCTTCTCAGCTGATATAACTTCCTTTAAGAAGACCGAGTATCCTCTATCTCATCATGCAAGAATGTTTGGGTTGCATGGTGCTGTTGCTATACGCCTGCGGGGTATCCATACTGGTAAAGCTGACTATGTCCTGGAGTTCTTCTTACCTGTGGACTGCATAGATCCTGAAGGACAGCGAAAGATGCTAAGTTCACTTTCCATCATCATACAAAAGGTTTGTCGGAGCTTACGGGTTGTAACAGAGAAGGAGCTGGAGGAGGAGACTTATTCACAAACTAGCGAAGTGATAATCCCTTTAGATAACAGACCAAGTAGAGAAGAGATGTTACAAGTGGAGTGCACTCATTCCGAGGAGTATTTAAGAGAAAATTCCTGTTGGACTGCTTGTCTTACAGAAGTCCAAGATAGTGGTACTGCTGCCTCATTATTCCAAAATGAAAAGCCCAGGCGAATGTTGGAGGAAGAACTGCTGGAGGTTGGGCAACAGCAGGAAAATTTTAGTTTGAAAGGAAGTTTCAAATATGATGTAGGTTGTGTTTTCAATGAGAGTAGCTTCTCAAGTGTGACTATGAGCAAAGGTGGGGAGAAAAGGCGTGTCAAAGCAGAGAAAACTATCACTTTGCAAGTTCTTCGACAATATTTTGCTGGAAGTCTAAAAGATGCTGCAAAGAGTATTGGTGGTAAGCATAATTTCAATCACTCTGAAACTTTTACAATCTTTTAATTACAGACTGCAACTAAATGCATCTTTGGTCATTAGAATATAGATTGAATAGTTAGCTAATTAGTAAATGAGAAACAAAGGAACAGAAAAGGGGTACAACAAAACTTCCAACAGAAGAAATATGTCAGCTACATGATTATCACATTTTGCATTTTCCTTTTAGCTTATTGGTTGGGATTTATATCAATAAATATCCTTTTTCATGGCTTAATGTGGTTGACAGATCGACAGAAAAAATATAAATACTGTTTTTATTAGTCCATTTGGGAGATATAAGGGAAGGTGAGAATCTGGCTACATCTGGGTTGTAGAAATGTCAATCTTCTAGTCAAATATTTAGGACTTCAGCTTGGTCCGAAGTTTGCCTTGTGAGCTGGTGGTGAGCAGATTTGATTTCCATTTGGCATGATGGAAGAGGGTTTTACTTTCCAAGGGTGGAAGACTTACCCTAATCAAAATCCCCGTGGCTAATACCCTCATCTACTTCATGTCTTTGTCCACCATCCAGTGAGTATACCAAAGAGGCTGCAGGCAATTCAACATTTTCCTGTGGGTGGCGCTGATGATAAGAGAAGGTACCACTTTGTGGCAATGAGATGTGGTGAAATGACTGCACAGGGGAGCGGTCTGGGTGTGAGGTCCTTTAACTTTGATCTCCAAGGTAAGTGGCTGTGGAGATTCCTGAGGGATAGAAAGAGTGTCTGGAGGAAGGTGATTGTGGCTAAATTTGCCTAAAATAATTCTGGTTGGTACATCAAGAATCCCCACGGTCCGTATAGAGTACGGCTGTGGAAGAGAATAATATGGGCAAAAGAGACTTTCAGAAATGCATCAGATGGAGAGTTGGGTCTGGAGGGATGAGTGCACGGGAGGGGGAGCTTTTTACTTGCAGTTTCCAGCTACTTTTGCTTTTCCTCAGAATAAGGAAATTTCAACCAAAGACTCATGCATCTGAGCAGTTGAATTAACCAGGAACTTGAATAATTGGGAATTGAGACTATATGAGGCTTCTCAATTCTCTTTCTTCAATGGAGATATCAAATGGGACCAAGAATGAACCTGTTTCGAGCTTGAGTTATATGGAACTTTTCTCAGTCAAATAATGTTACCTGCATATGACCAAAAGGGAGGATGCAATTGAGAATTTCCCGTCGAAACTGGTATGGAAGGCGAAAGTGACTCCCATGGTGGCTTTTGCTGTTTGGGAAGCAGTATAGGAATGAATTCTTACTCTAGATAAGTTGATAAGGAGGAAAAAAGTTATAGTGAACAGGGACGACTTGTGCAAAAAATGAAGATAAAACTTATGACCATACCTTCCTTTGGTGTCTATGTTTACTTCCCGCCTATGGTCTTTGGCGTACAACTTATTGCCACTTGTTTGGGTGTGGAAAGATATCCGTAGTTGTAAGCAATCTGTTAGGCTTATTTCTTCGCCTACCTTTTGGGTAATATGAAAAGAGAGAAATAGGAATGACTTTTGAGGGTATAGAATCTAATTTTGATAGATCTAAAGATTCATGGTTCGAGGTCCTAATTTTCTTATGACGGATCACCATTATGTTATAGTGAGAACTTAAGCGACCTATAGACATTTGCCTAGAGTTATAAATATTTTTGTATATGAGTTGTACCTCCTTGGTTCTCTTTGAATATAATTACTTGTTTCTTTTTAAGAAAATTTATAAAAAAAATGTCATTTCTATAAAGAGCTTCTTTTCCCCAAAATGCAGTGTATGAAGCTGTTGGCAAATGAAGTTACTTAGGCGACTACTGACTTTATAAAGCACGAATGTCTTTTGTTTACCCTCTTCCATTAAGTTTCCCGTATGCACTATACTTCAATAAGGTCTCTTTCTTTTTGAAAAGATCTACGGAATAGTTATTGCTGAATAGTATTTCAGAACATTCATCTTTGTTCTATCTTGTTATTGATGCAAGCTTCTCATGCCAATGTCTTTATTTAACATTTCTTATTGTTTCATATTTTGGATTCTCAGTTTGCCCTACCACCTTGAAAAGGATATGCAGACAACATGGAATAAAACGTTGGCCTTCTCGAAAAATCAAGAAGGTTGGTCATTCTTTGCAGAAAATCCAACGCGTGATTGACTCAGTTCAAGGTGTTTCTGGCCCTTTCCAAATTGGTTCTTTCTATGCAAACTTTCCGGAGCTGGCATCTCCAAAAGCATCAGATGCTAGCCCATTCTCAACTTCGAAGCTGACTAGTAATCATCCAAAGCCGTCGAGCATGATGCCTGAAGGTCGAAAATTTAATTCTTCAATTGTTGCTTCAAAGTCACCTTCCTCTTCATGCAGTCAGAGTTCCAGTTCTAGCCATAGTTGTTCCAGTGGGACAGAGCAACAACCTTCCATTTTCAGTGCCACAGTTACTGAAGATCCTATAGTTGTGGAGAGCTTAGGTGATTGTGTGGTAAAGAGAGTCAGGAGTGATGCAGAACTGCATGCTTGTAGTCAGGAGGGACCAAGACTGCTTCCAAGATCCCAGAGCCACATATCTCTTGGGAAGCAGCCTAATTTGGAGAGTCTTCTCCCTTTGCCCAAAAATAGCAGCCAGGTATCTCAAGAGATAGATTCTCAAAAAATAAAGGTCACATATGGGGACGAGAAAATCAGGTTCCGAATGCAGAGTAGTTGGAGTTTCAGTGACTTATTGCAAGAAATTGCAAGGAGGTTTAATATAGATGACGTAAGTAGATTTGATCTCAAGTACTTGGATGATGATTCTGAGTGGGTGTTACTAACATGTGATGCTGATTTGGAGGAGTGTATAGATATATATCGATCATCTCAAAACCATACAATCAGAATTTCGCTCCAAGTTTCTCATAGTCTTTTGGAAAGGTCTTCAGTCAGCAGTTGCCCATCATGATCTTAGTGTGTTTTCAGCAATGTCAATGAAGCAGTTGTAAGCTGTCTTGATCCTGATAATCCCTCACAAGACATGGATTTTTTGGAAAAATTGCTGATTAGCAAGTGAGCATAAGAAATCTTGTCATTGTAGGTAGAAGAAACCGTATAATCACAGAGGCTTTGGAGCAGAAGAGGTACAGTACAGCATAGTTGATTGGCATGGAAAAAGCCCAGGAATTTGCAATTAAAGAAGGGAACTGATGGAAATGATCGGGGAACTTTTGAAGTACATAAATTTTCTTTTTTCTGATGAGAAATGAAGATTTTTGGAGCCCTCAGGGTTTTGGTATCAATTGCATGTAGCAGCCCAGAAGGTATTTTGTCATTGTTGGGAGTACTGAGTACTGAGTACTGAGCACCCAAGTGCTCTATCTCAAATGTCAAATGTCTTAATTTAGAAGCAAAAAAAGAGGAGTGAAGTAAAGAACTCCGGTCACCTGGATATTGCGATTATTCTTATGGAAATGTACATAATTCATGGTAACACCCGTAAGCTATCTACCGCTCTCTAGTCTTCTGGTAATAATAATGTTTCGTGGATCATGCAATTTTTCATTCTCGTATCCTGCACCAACAATTCATTCTTCAACACACTTCTCTTTGAAATAATTTTTAAGAAATGTTTATCGCTAGTAGGGATCGGTAGAGGGTTGGACTACCGATCTTGATGGGAAAAGGAGTGTGGAAAGGAGCCAGAAGGTTGTTGAGGTTGTAGTCACTGTTTGTGGCTCTCCCCTTTCTGCTACTTTTGGCGTTTTCCTCTTTCATTTGCTTTGCCAGTAACATATAAAAGTGCAAGTGCAAGTAGAGAATCCAAATGGGTTTCCACCATTAGAATAGACAACCAGAAATGTCCAAACAAACATGCGGATGCTCACCGTCACTGTCACTCTTGCTCTATCATGTCCGTAGAGGATTCTGCACTTCTCATCCTTTCTCAAAAATTCCAAAATTTAAACAATCATTTTTTGGTTGAATAACTGATGGTTTTACCACTCTTTTTTTATGATATGGGTTCAAGTCCTAAGCCCTTTGTTATAAGATAACGGACCCAAAAAAATAATGAAGTAAAATGTAACTAGTTAATACACCCGTTTGCTGATGATACATGATAAACTTTGATATGTCTGGTATGAAACGTTGTGTATATTTCTTGTTACAATTTTTATGTTTAGTATGCATTTGGATTCTTCCCTTACTCTCTCTCTCCTCAAAAAGTGAAATGTTTGAATAGACACACCATCATTATTCACTAAAAGAATACAAACACATACGGTATGTTTTTATTAGAATGTTATAACTATACCCTTGTTATAAAAATGCACCTAAAACACCCCCGCATAAATCATAAATGTGTTCAGGAACCTGAAAATGTTAGAATATTGTATACGTACAACGATATATACACACACTACATATATAGTGATTCAAATAAGAGCATGAGAATTTAAAAAAAAAAAAAAAAAAAAAGTAGAGACAGAATCACAAGAAAAAAGATAGTTTCTTTCTGTGGAAAATGTTTCAAATATGCTCTAGCTTCTTCTGGTGATAATTTGAAGGATCGAGCAGTGTAAATGGATTGGGGAAACAGTTATTGTAGCTAACAAAATCAGGGCAAATAATATTAATTTTACAATAGACAACACCTGTCTCCTTTCTATCGCCAGAACATTTACACTCTATACATACCTTGAAGCTGTGCAAGTATACTTCTCGTGGCGTGGTGGCTAAACAAAAAACTTCAGTGCAGGATATTGAACCTGCAAATTCAGTCTTTCTCTAATCCATTCGCCAAAATAAAAAATCTTATGGCTGAGATGAAATTGACGGCCGTTCTTCTTGCCTTTCTGGAATCTGGCATCTTGAAGGCGGACCAAACATGTTCAGAAAAACCTGGAAAGTGGAAACATAAAGACCATGGATTATAATTTGACATTATTCTCTTTCTATAAATATCCTTCCCCCAAAAAATACAGAAAGTGCTTTAGCTGTCTGGTCAATAAAATTGCCTAGTTAGGTGAGTACTAGTGAACCATGGACTGGCACGAAGTCACAACTTCTTACAAATGCCAAAGGTCTAATATTAGGCAAACATGTTGGAAAAATTAATTCCTGCCCAGTAATTACGTGGAACCAACTAGTTCACTGCCTTGTACTAACAACAAGAACCACCTGGTGCACAGCTTTGCATCTAGTAAATTTAACATTATGCAAAGCATGATAGAAAATAAACCACTCAGGACAAATGTAACAGGACAGAGCAGTCCTTTCACCAAATGACTGCGATTACAACTCTTTTCTCTTTGCTGAGCGAGACTCTCTTAGCATCTATTCTGGCAAAAAGCCTTTTCCTATATTCTGTGAGATTTTGTTTCCCTCTAAAGAAAATAAAATAGATGCGCCACATAATGTCCATGATTACGTGCTATCATCTTAATAATTAACTTACTGGTAAGAATATAAGGCCATGTAGAAAACCAAGAAGCACCAACGCCAAGTACATCTGGAAGTAATAAACCTACAGATATAAGAAAGAAAAGAATTAGAAACAGTGAAGTATGTTGTCTGATGTGTTTGATATCTTGATCGGGGAGCAGAGACCACAAAAACTTCAGTCCTCGAAAAGCAAAGAACGATCACCCCGACTAGCTTTGTTAGTGTGATTCCACTGCAAAATATTATCCAACAGTTTATCAGTCTATGTTGCAAAACCTTACTGGAACTGAAAGCCAAGCATGAAAAATCTTTGTTATAGTATGTATGTGATTAACACTATAAGAACATAATCTTGAGTACCGTGAGACACAAAATTGTTTTATCCATTTCGTTGGGATGAGAATGGTAGAATATAATTGTCCAAGCATTTAACACCAGCCTTTTCTCACTCTCTCATGCATACATTAGAAATAGAAAAGGGAAAAAGGGGAAGGAGAAAGAGGCCGAGTCCTTGGAGGGCAAAAACCTGAATACAGAAGCTCCCATTGTACCCAACGCCTCCTTAACACGTTGGTCCTTGTCTCCACTGCTTATCTGTACAAAAATGCAATGAATGATTTTCTAGTTGAGGTGATGGGAACAAGATTGTCCAACCATACTATGTAGCATACTTAATCATCCCTCAGAAAATCATCAAAGGAAATGAAGATATTTTTCCACTTAACCTTCTAATTACGGTCATTAATTTGGAAAATTCAATACCATGGTAGTGCCTTATCTAAGAACCAGGTAACTACCATGGGCAGGAAAGGGAGTGAAACTGACCGAGAAAGCATGTGTTATATGTACGCAAAACTCTACTGCAATTCCCACTGACATGACTAGATTAACAACAGATACTGCATTCAGCTGGAAAGGGAGGAAAGGGAGTGAAACTGACCGAGAAAGCATGTGTTATATGTACGCAAAACTCTACTGCAATTCCCACTGACATGACTAGATTAACAACAGATACTGCATTCAGCTGGATATCTAGAATCGCCATGACACCCTGTAGAGTTAAATCCCAAAAGCAAACAGATCAAGCAACAATTTGCCAGCAGAAAAATAAATAAAAAAGTAGGAGGAAAGAAATAATACCATGAGATCCACAACGATCATAGCCAATACCAGCAAAATAATTGCCGAACTCCATAGACTATGTTTAGAAGAGAAAGAGTTAATTGTTAAAGAATAGATCACAAGTGAAGTACATCTGGTTTCACCCAGATGATTAAAAAAAACAGTAGAACGAATTTGAATTGGAGTTGTTGTTGAAAGTTACCTGCATGTGATAACTAAACAAACAAGAAATACGGCACCTGGGAGAAAAAAGATCTGATTATGATGCATCTCCAAAGTGGAAAAAGAAGCAACTTTATAGACATGTGCACTAATAGACTAATAATATCACTAAAGCAAAGTCTAATATTAACAAAATAGTAGAAAATATCATAATTCGGCTTGTGGAAGTGTTTTTCTACTTCTTAAATTTAGTAGTTTAGGAAATTTGATGCTGCAAAAGGCAAAAATTTTATTAGTTCAATACCAATGTATGTGTGTTTTTGGCATATTTTATTACGTATAATATGGAGAACTGTAGATTCTTATGACAGATCAAACGCTAATGCAATGTTTTCCATCATAATTTAGTTCTATATGAGTTAATAATGATATCATGAAGACAAGATTCCTCCTTGATATCGCCCTTATAGTTTCAAGGTATCTTCAAATTTAAATCTTTAGAAATTATGTATGTACATGTACTTGATCCATAAATACAAGGGTGTGGCATAACAGATACATATCAAGAGTTGGTGTTCTTAGTGGTACTAACCAATGGCTATAGCAAGGTTGATCACGGCACTCTTCCATATATCAAGGTATTGCTCAAAAAACATATAAAATACTGAATATGGAAAAATCTCCATCTGCAAGAAAGAACAATGTTAAACTTACAGAAAACACCTAGCCAAAAATCCTATGGCAAACCTGGATATATACATATGTGTACAGTAGACAGGGTTTCGCACGAGAAGCTCAACAATTATATAACCAAAAGAAAAATAGGACAGCCGTCACAGCACATAGTGTAGCCATGAAAGGGGAAAAAAACATTTAGAGAGCAATAGAACAAATTTTATCAAGTTATTTACCTTCAGAGAATTGGAAACCTTTGAACTAAAGTCTCGAGCAGCCCTCATTGAGTTAACATAATCAACCTAGCAGAAAAGGATGTTAGTAAGGGTCCTCCAATAGTATTAAGAATAGCAGCATAAAAGGGTCAAATCTTTTTGAGAGAAATGAAGGGTCAAATCTTAGCCTTCAGAACACACATGCCCTACCTGCTTGTTAAGTGGTGTATGGTATGTACGGAATGATGAAGCCTGAATGACACCATCTTCATAGCCTGAAGGAAACAGAACTAAATATTTAATTAAAACAAACGAACAGAACAGGAAAATAAAGTCAAATAACAAACCATAGTGCAGAAGATTATTTTAACAAAAGAAAAAAACACTTGTTTTGGAAAAGCATTTATGAGAAAGCAATCACAAGCAAACATAAAATATGGTACAAACCTTGCAGATCTACACTACTGGAATATGCGCCATGGCCACCTTTAGCACAATCAGCAGAAGGTAGAGCACTCAGGAACCAGGGAAGTTTCTCCTTAAATTGTGCTGTGGATGGACGGTCATTATTCAAATCTGAGTGACGGAAGCACTGACAAATTGAGCATATTTAGTAACAGAAAAAAGTAGAATACTGAAAGCGAAAAAGAAAATTACCCTACACTACAAGAAGGCAACAATTTTTCGCTTAATGTAGTCTCCAAGTATAAAATATGCAGGTTACCGTAGTGCAGTCTTTGCATGCTCCATCCAGGCCACAAGAACCTTGATCAGGTGCACAGCAAGGAGGCTGGCATGAAAAATAAAATACAAAAGACACTAGGCTTC
>NW_019014666.1:1340447-1352995 GCF_000150535.2 Carica papaya | reverse complement strand
ATACCCATACGAGATAGTCATCAAGCCAAGAAGCAGCTGGCTTAGCAATGTAGCTTGATTCTGGTGTCAAGGAAGCTCTTGCAATCTAAAGAAACAAGAAAATAAGAACAGTTATGAAAGGAAATTCCAATGAAGATACAATTCACGAGGACGGTAGGTCTATCTATGAGTATCCACTAGGAACAGCTACCAATAGTGCAGTCAACTGTTGTCCTGAATTTGAATATACATGACCAATCAATTGAAACAAAATAATATTAATGAATTAAAAAACAATATGTTTCATAAAAAGCTGTGGGTTCTAAGGACAAAGGAAGCTAATTTTACCAAAGGAAAAAACAACAGAAAGGTTGAGATATTTGCATCCAAAAGAATACAGCAGCAGTTACTTGAATTTCCCTTATTTCTAACTGATCCAATAGAACTCAAATCCATTTCGTAACATCAAATAAACAACCTGGTCATGCATATCTACCGGGTTTACCCTAGATAAGTCATAATAAGCCACCCTGAGACCTGTAGTTTTAATTCATATATTCGTTTTTACTGGGAAAAAATATTAGCACAACTCATCAGGGAAAAAAGTGCAAATAACCAGATGAAATAAGCAAGACAAGCCCCTAATAAAAATTATTAATTTCTCATATTCTATGTATACCAACTGAAATTCAGCTTAGATGAGGGACAAGCACCATGGACCCCTAGTTCAGAGTGCATGAAAGGAGGCATCTAGTTGTCGAAACGATCTTCAAAAATAATGCTTTATCTATTCACTGAGGGAAGAATTCTAGGAAAACCTTCTTAAGAAGAAATTAGGTCTTCAGAGGTACAGTTGGGGCTGAGATTCAGCTTTCGGATGGCATTAGAACTGGCAAATCTAGAAAATTCGTCTCCCTAATTTTTTTTAGTGTTTTTTTTTTATTGTCCAGGAAGAAGAAGGAAATAGAAGAAAATTTGAAGGCATTCGCTTTCCTGTTGACAAGATTACAGATCAATTGTACTTGTGTATCTCTTTTGTTCAAAGGTCATGATTAGACCTTGGGAAAGCCATCCTTGGAGCCTCCAAATACATTTTCCTTTTTCAATCAAAAGGATTAGAAAGAACAATGTTCTACCTCATTTAAAAGAGAGTCCGAATTGCATTGGCTGATGGAGCACAGCTGATTCGTCTGACTTGATTCTGAGCTGAGAAGTAGAATAACATCAGCATGAATTTTGACCAAACGCATTTAGATAAAACATGAAATCAATATTTCCACCTTGCATTTAACTGAAGACAAAGGAAAATAAAATGATTCAGAGATACCTATAATTAAAGTTCTTCACAATGAAATATAAAGGTGGCCCAATTCTGAGGTACTCTGAAACATTATTGAAATACCCCTGGCAGAAAATAGAAGTGCATCACTTACAAAATGAATAAGCAACACGAATTGATACACATTCTACATGTATGAATGTGGAACCTGAAGATATGAGTCTCGGGGAAGAACTATCTTTTGTTCTAGACCAGGTTCGATACGTGTGGACAATGCCTAAGAGTTCCAGACAAGAAATAAGGAACAAAACATTTTATTAGGGACTAACCGACTAAATGAAAATTACTCGTACCATCAGCAGAAAATGAAAAAGAAAATATTGTAGAGCAACTCACAATGCTCGCCAATGTTAAGGCTATAAAAAAGGAAATGACTATTATTTTCACTCCCCAAAGATTGAGAATGGGTGCATGGACATCCTAAAATTGAAAAATGAAACATCAACTGGATTAGAAAATTAACTGAAGCAGAAAGAATAAGAATCAACTTGGAGATGAATTTTAAAAAAGAGAGATTAAGAGAAACAGGTATAAAAATAATCTTCCAAATGATTATCATATGGTAGAACTTTGTAAACGGGAAAGACTACTACAGGCTGAAAATAGATCCACGTATTATTATTGTAGAAATGCAGTTAGTAGAGGTGCAATTCATATTTCACATACAGAGGATATTATTGTAGGGATGCAGTTAGTAGGGTGCAATTCATATTTCACATACAGAGGATATTATGGCACCCACCTAATCTGCCACAAAAATAAGTAAGAAAACACCAGTTCTGGATAGCAAATAACATCCCCTTTGAAACATTAAAGAAGACAGCTCTATTAATTCTCCCAATAGTGCCAAATCTAATTTGCTGAATGATGGTATCATGTAGTCTTTTCAAAAATAATATAGGGTCATAACAATTTCCTTTCGTAATTAATATATATTATGATTATTTTTATGAAAGTCTTCTTTTGGAACAAAAAAAGCTGCCATTTCTATGCAGCAGAGCTTTACGCTCACACTTGAACCCATATGGGGAGTAGTGCCCTTTGGGTGTGAGTTTTTTTCTTTTTTAATTATTCCCTTGTAAGATCATAGCTGTGCATCCAAGTTTCAGACCTTTTTCTGGTGTGCAAATTATGTGCAAGATCATAATATGCAACTATAATATATATCATAGATGCTGTTGGAATACACAACCAAATAATCATACGCATGCTTGCTAAAGAACAACTGGGCCAAAAGATATTTAAATAATTCTTGCATAGCCTCTACGTGAAATAAATTGGTCATAGAGTTGACAGTTGAACGCCCAACTAAACTCATAAACTTTAGAGAAGGTTTCGTATGAGAAAACTTGAGTACCTTCATATAGCGAGCCAGCAATCCAGATTTTCCTTGGCCAGTGTCTAAACTTTCATGAGAATATGCCCCCATTAGAGTTGATAAAAAGTTAATATTACAACATAAAATTTTGAAAAACAAAAACAGTCATACTTCCATAGTGGACTAAAAACCATATCGGATGATAGATTAATTAAACAAATTCTTAGTTACCTTTTCTGGAGTTAGCATATGAAGAAGATGTTTTTATACATGGGAAACAGTCAATCCTTCTATCTTCAGCTCGCCGAAAATCAAAAACTATTAACGCAACAAAAGCAGTAACTTGTAGAAGGAAGTCCAAAAGAACAGCCAGGGCTGCAAAGAAATGCATAAAGGGAAGATCAGCAATAGATGGAACATCAAGTGCCACGTTATTTATAATGAGCAATGAATAAAGATAAAACCTATTCCCTAGGAATTTTTCTTGAAAAGGACTACAAAATCTGACCAGCAAACATAGAGAACACTCGGCACGCTGGCATAGGAATAAAAGTTCCTACTGCAAATGCTAAAACCTCAGATAAACTAGCAAGTGTAATGGATGGTCCAACTTCCACGAGTGCATTGCTGATTCGTCCGTCTAAAGGAAGTTCTATTGCTTGACGCTTAACAGCATGCACCAATATACACATATTATCCACCCCAACCTGTGAACAGGAAGAAACTATGAATGTAAAACAGAACTTCAGGACAGAGATAGGCAGGAAGACCTTTGTGAACCAAGAATGTTAAATTTATATAACATGATATATATATATAATAAATATAAACGTGTTACCAAAATCTAGATAGAGTATATTTTATACTTTGATGGAAATGCAATATTCGGATTTATCCTGTCATATGCTTTGCATGAGTTGACATTAATGTTATCCCAAGGCCTTAGGGCAGTGCCCTCTCACTATAGAGGCTTCTACTTCTTAATGTAGTTATATCTTTTCGCTAATTATCCATCTATCAAAATTATGCTCTCTTCTACCTCAAGACACTCTTACAACTTGCACTCTAATGGTAAACTAAGCTTTTTTTATACAACCATACAAAGCTCGGAAAAAATTGATTATGCAAATACAAAGCAAGGAATTACATGCTGTACACTGACGGAATCCTGAGTCTTACTCTTACAATGCTAGTAGGAAAACCAAATGTTGAACCAGAACTTACAGCCAGAACAAGGAAAGGAATAACTTCCATAATGATGAGCGTAGATTTTACTCCAATAGCACTGAAAAATCCTACTGATCCAAGAACAGAGAGCATAACAAGCATAACGCCAGAAAGACCGAGGAGTACCTGGAGTTTTAATAGTAATGCAATAAAAAGAAACATAAGGTAGATTTTCAATGCAGAATATTTATCACTTCAAAAAAAATCAAAATATTCAAAATAGGATATGTATTCTACTTTTGTTTCAAAAAATTCATATCCTACTGAAAACGTTCCATGAATCAGTCCATACCTTAGATGAAATGTAGAAGGACGAAAAATGAGGTGTATCACCCAAAGTAAGTGATATGTAAGCAAACATAACTAGATAGCTTATCTGAAAAGAAACAAGGTAGAAAGAAACATGTAAATGATACATGTGAAATAAGCAGCAGTTGAAAGAAAAAATTTAATAACTTTTTCATCACCGAAAGTATGATGAAAGAAAACTCTACTCATGGAGATAATCTGATCATTTTCTTCCAAGAAATACAAGCATCAATTCCTCGTGCATCAAGAAAATTTAAAAAAAAAACCTCACCAATATAGTTATGGCATCTGCAGTACTCTCTCTTTTTAGTTCTTCCTCAATGGAACTTTCTGATGAGAAAGAAAGTGATAAGTTTTTAGATTGTACCATTGGCAACAATTCATCCTGTCACACAAAAAAAATAAATAAATTCATACAAGTTCACTACCTTCAAGAAGTTTGGAAAATTAAGATTGTCATACAAGCAACAAAAAATCACTGGTATGGTTTTACAAAGCTCAGACCTTCACTAACTGAATAAAAGCCTTCTCCCAAGCCACTGCCTTTTGAGTTTCATTGCCTCTATTTTCAATGGCATTGTTTACCGGGTAAGTTACTACAAAAGCAGAAGCCTGTGTTGAAAATGTCATATAAAGTTTATCCCATATTCCTTGATCCTATCATATTTACTGATTTAAAAAAGGTGAAAAGATACTACCTCCATGTAATTATTCCCAGAGAAACCTCCTAATGCAGTGCTTGGATCCAGTGGAGCCTTAAATGCACTCATGCATGACTCAGCAGATGTAAAATGCTGAAAGAACATATAATATATCATTGTCAGAAGGATATATTTCAAAAACATATCCCAATTTGTGATAATTCCATCCATATAGACAAGACAAATGCAATACGTTGTTTTCCTTTATATATTTGCTTGGCAGCATATGTTATACAGTACAATACTAAGAGCTTTCAGATATAGTACAATCATGATACTCATTTAACATCAGCGGTATCAATTAGATTTAGTAAACATTTTTTTCCCATTATCCAAACTTGAGGACTGTATGAACTAAAACATACATGCAACCAGTGGGTGAAATTTAGCAATCAGAACCTGGACATGATGTAGAATACAAGTGAGGACATAATGCATCTAAAATAGTCAAGGAAATTAATAAAAACTTTTTGCTTGAATCGCATTCAAAAATAAGAATTAAAAACCATTTCTAAGAAATTCAATGTGAAAGTGCAGGTGGTTTAAACATGAAAATTATGATACAATTCAATATGTCACAATTACTCTAATAATTAAGTGAAAAAATAAGATAGAACTAATGGAAATTGAACCAAATGAACCAAGTGTCCATATAACCCCACATGCTAACTATGATGCACACCAAAAAGTGTGATATTTCTAAAGCCTCTTTTGCTGCGTGCATCTCTGGTCAAAAGACCCAATATTATGACTGCAACTTGACATAGTGATGCTGAATCTCTTTAAGCACATATATATATATAGTACAGTTTATATTTAATATTATATTATTGCTTGGTTGCCACTTCTCTCAAAAAAACAAAAAAGTAAAAATTAAGTTCTGAACAATAGAACATACTCCTGAGCTTTACAAAATTTGGAAGTTGATCCTACCAAATCATACCTGAAAACAATAGTTAACATGTTCAACTCCCCCATAATCATTGTAATTTCCTGGATCCATTTTGAAATACTGCCACAAAGAAAAGAAGAATATTTAGCCAAAAGAGTTTTCTATTACATAAAAATGGTGAAGGGGAAATTTTTAGTTTGGAATTAAGGAAATATTACTTTTGCATTTACACATGTCAAGCATGGAAAAAAAGTTCTACAACAAACAAAATGGAATTTTTGATGTTAATGAATAACAGGACTGAAGAAAATGAGAATAAAGGATAAAAATTTAGTATAAGGATAGATTATTTTAGTACAGTGACACATGTCAAGCATGGATAAAAGTTTTACAACAAACAATCAGAATCTTTTGGGTTAATAGATAGCAGGTCTAAAAAAAGAAGAAAATAGACAACTGATTTTATCAGCATGGATATGTAAATGCATCTCCAACCCAAATAACATGCTATCCTAGAGCCCAACAAAGACTAGTCCCCCAATTAATGGAAGATGACGTGCAATTCCTGAACAGAACCTCGGGAGTTTCAAATTTATGTAAAAGTATGTAAGAAAATAAAAGTAGAATAGCATCATAGTGCCTCCTGAGGACCGCCACTGAATATGCATTCTTGTATTAAATTAGATCTTTCTATATAATGAGATTAGCTCAACTTATGGGAATAAATAACACACGTCCCAAGTTGTCTCAAGTGAGATCATATATGCATCACCCAACTTCAGCTGATCATTAAAAAAAATAAGTGCTACCTGCAGAACACTTTGAATGGCACAATCCTGGCCAAGTGGCTTCAAGCAAATATCAGACAGAGATATCATTGAACCAGAGAAATTTGCACGGATTCCATCAACCTGTTAATTAGAATGCAAACTTTGAGAATTTCAAATCACAATCATCCAGAGATCATGAATGATGCAGCAAACTACAAAACCTAACTTTTAGGGACTGAGACCAAACAGAACAAATACCTTCCTTTGTATTTCAAAGAGTAACTTAATATTGTTCTCTGTCACAATGCTTGCTGACTTGCCATGTGTGGATTCTGGAACTGTAGCTAAAATTAGCTGCAAAATACAGGAACCATGAATTAAGTATAATTATCCTCAATGACGACATTTGAATTAAAACAACTCAACCACCAAGAAGAATCCTGATAAAATGTTGTTCATCTGCAGAGCACAGAAATCAGGAGAAGGAAAAACAAGGATGCTTAAAGAGAGGATAAATGATGGTAAAATAATTAATGAAACTGTTAAATACCAAAACAAATCAACCCAAGAAAAATTAAATCTCATTGTTGAATAGGTGATTTGTATTCTCAGTAAACACACACATGTTTGAAAAAGGAAATCACAAAATTGTATGGCAACAAAACAGTGTCGGATAAGATTGTTTGCAGGTCCTTAAAAAAGGATAAATTATCCACAGATGTTCACATTTCTATTATAGCCATAGACTACAATTCAAGTCCCGACAAGGGCATAAAAATATAAATCTCATTGTTGAATAGGTGATTTGTATTCTCAGTAAACACACATGTTTGAAAAAGAAAATCACAAAATTGTATGGCAACAAAACAGTGTCGGATAAGATTCTTTGCGGGTCCTTAAAAAAGGATAAATTATCCACAGAAGGATAAATTATCCACAGATGTTCACATTTCTATTATAGCCATAGACTACAATTCAAGTCCCCACAAGGGCATAAAAATCAGTTTTAAATTCTAGGCCTTAAAAAATTTGAATGTAAATCCCCTTGCACACCCAGAAAGTCAAGTATCATAAGAAACCTGATATGTTCGGTGAAATTGCTACATAGAAAGAACAATCATAACAGTTCATTACCTGTTCTATTCTGTAAAAAGGTGCTAGGTGACTGTCAAAAAATCGTTTCTCTTCAGCAGCTCTACTTCCCGGCCCTACCCATAGCTGTAGCAGTAGATGTATTAGTAGCAAAAATTCATTTAAAAGACAAATGGAATTAGCATTAAGCAAATAATTTATAGTGAAAACTATTAAGTGCTCCAGACTCAGAATATACCCTTTAAATATTTTTTTCTAACTTCTCTAGAATCTCCTATTCTAGACCTTATGGAAAAGAGCTTGTTGATATTTTGGCAAATCCTCCCTCGAAATTTTTCTCGCCCTCTTGTACACAGATGACACCCCCTTCCTGCCCTTGTTTATATGTTAAGAACGGTTTGATGTGTTTTCTATTGAATATTACATCCCATATATCTAGATTTTCTAAGACAAAAAAGAAAGGTCTTCTTTTGGTGGGTCTGAACGTTTTCTTTTGGTGATGGTTTTGAGATGTGTTACAAAAGTAGTAAGTTAAATTTTGTTAAGAACTATGTATCATTATCTTTTTAATATTAGGCAAAGTTAGTTAAAGTAGAATTTTTGTTTAATAAATGTGACATATATAGACATAAAATTTTTGAGTGGTGGATAGTAACATTTGTATATCTTTTTAAGAGAATGAGTACCTACAAATATACATTTCAAAGTTCAAGAATCAAGTTTTTCTCTTTGTTGGGAATGAATATGAACAAAGAGATCATATGGTTTATGACACTTACTATTGGGTAAAACTGTTAAAATATATCGAGAAAACTTTTAAAGTCAAAACACTAGTGAACAGATGATTAATAATGTAGGTGACAACTAGGACAGCTCCACCCCAATATTTGTTTTAAAACGTTGTTTTAGAAAAGAAAAGCTCTGACGGTCGTTAAAAGGTTACTTTTCTTGCATTCCTCTACTCTATTCTATCGTGGAGTGTGAATGCAAGATAAAAATTCTTTTCTACCGGAAGAATGATAAAAGTCTGTAATTGAAAAAAATCTTTAACATTATCAGTAGGAAATTGGTTTTTATCATATTGCAGAAATAAGGTATGATATAGCTAACATCACATTTGACTTTGAGTAAAAGCAGTCAGGTGATATTGCAATCGTCAATAAATGAAACAAATCATTGAACCACAGAAATATCAAGTGTGAGTTGGTTCTTAAATATCAATGTTAATTAATAAAAATGGATTTAAATAGTAGAAATATCTACGTATGTGGTCAATGGTAACAACAGAGAAGGCTCCCTCATGTGCATTTAAGTAGTAAAATCGGCGTTTAATTTTAACACATCTAATTATCCTTTCCGAATTCTAATTCTGAAAGTCACAGTGAAAAGAGTCAATATTACCTTATAGTTATGAAAGTCACAACGAAAAGAGTCAAGCAGTTCAAGTATTTGATAATTTACTGATGACACAAAATTAGTGCCCAATTTGAAAAAATGTAACACATTTTCTAGAACAAGGGTAGGACTAAATTTAACATTCCCTTTGTCTGCAATAGTATTTAGCGAACCATTTGCAGTAACAAACTTCGTGTTACTTGGACAAGAGACATATGTATGACAATACTTATAAGTATTCGTAATATGATATGTGGCCCTAAACTCTACAATTTAGAAATATTTTAATATTTTATCTGAGTCATTTAAACTGTATGAAAATATATATATATATATACCCGAGTGTTTTATTACACTGTATTTGTAGACTTCTCAACATCCTTCAATTGACTTAGTAATTGTTCAATCTTGGCCCTGAAAGCAGTGAGATCTGCAGGCACTCCTTCCTGTTGGTTTAGTCATATGAACCTGTTCAGGAATCTTCTTTAAAATATTTTTGTAACCTCATTCTCGCACCATGCAATTTCCTAAATTCTTTTCTGTGTTTGGATTTTTTGCAAAACGTACACCAAAGATCCTCTCTGCAATTTATCATTGGAGCTAAGTTCTCATAGTGACTTACCTCACTGGCGAGGTTTAAAACTTGGTGAGATCATGACTGAACTATCGATGGAGCGAGATTCTAGCATGATCCCTCTTCTACTCTCCACCGTTGTTACAATAATTACCTAATTGAATTTTAGTATTTCCTCTTTTTCTAATATCTAAATTCATACGTGATCGTATTCGTGATTTAGTTCTACTAGAAATTGATACACACGATCTTTTTGTATGAATTTCTTAAGTCATTACTGCAATCTATGGTCAAGTTGTAGTACTGATCTAATTTTTACCACCAATTTTTTAATAAGTTAATATTCATTTGCTGACCTATTCTCTTATTTGGTAGACCATGTCTTGCCTGTCAAATCATAATTTGTGCGGCTTCCTTGACTTTGAAGCAGGTTTCGCTAATGCATTCCATACTACTTTTGTTGTGAGCAGAAACATCAGTCTTATTTCTGGAACCATGGCATTACATAGTCATATCATAATCATAAAGCCCTTTTCGTCCTATACATCAAAGTTGGGGTCTCCTGGTTTTTGTCTGATACCTAGAAGATGGCTAAGTTTGCCTTTTTCTTTGAGGGTAGTTTCGATTAATTGAGATCGATTTAAATAATTTTTGCATATAAAGCGATAGACCACCTAGATTGGTTGAAATTCACGAATGGGATTTCTTGTATAAGAATGTGCTCAAATATTTTGGGACGTTACCTCCAATATCCTTTAATAATTCTATAGTAATTAATATCGAGAAGAAAAATTATATGAGGAATTTTTACCCGAAACAAAAGTATTGCAACGGCTTGTTGAAACAGGACAGCAGCTCGATGGAGCAACAGCAAAACCAAGCGGCAGCTGGGAGCAGAGCTGCAGGACTAGATGGGGCTGACATAGAGACACAGCTCGCACGAAACAAAGGTCACAAAAGTTTTCGCGGTTCATCTGGATTGTGTGTAGAGGTCCGACAACGTGTCAAGGCATAGGCCCAGCTGTGGCAGTGCAACTGCTAGAGGCGGTGGCGAATGGTGATCTGAATTGTCTAGATAACGCTTCGCTCCTAGCAAAACAGGCAAAATCACATCACTACAGAGACGGTCACGTCAGGTTACAGGGGTCCCAAACAGATGGCATCCCGTCTGTGTAGTGTGTATGTCCTTGAGGAGGTCCAGATGAAGGTCAGGATGGTCTCGCATGGTGTCTACATCTGTATCGCAGGGCATCTGCGTCGCAATGAGAAGGTCGGGATGAAAGCTTAAACAGATTAGGGTTCTGGAAACAAAGACGAGACTGCAGCATATTAGGGTCATGTTGCTGGCAATGAAAACCGGCTTGGCTGCTACAGGTAGCCGCAGCGGTGGATGGCAGCTGATCTATAGTGGTCAGCTATGAAGGCTGACCTAAATCTTTTAGAATTTTTTTCTTAACTTTTTCTATTCCGATAATGAAGGCCGAATAGGGTTTGTTACTGAGGGTAGAGTTTCTTTAACCTAGAGATCTAATATCGTGTTAAAATTAATTTGATGTGTTTTCTATTGAATATTACATCCTTATATATATAGGTTTTCTATGATAGAAAATGAAATAAACAATTAATCATAAAGGGTGTAATTTAGTTTTATGCCCTTTAACCTCATTTTCCCCTTATTTAACAGTTTATAATACTCTCTTTAGCCTTTTTCATAGTTTCATTTAAAACTTTTTATTCTTTTCACTTGTATTAATCTAATCTAACAGTTCTTATAAGGAACAGAAAAATTCTTGTTATGGCTTATGAGTTATGTTCTCAGATGAATCCTTGAACCATCAAAAGAAAAGAAAGAAACAAAAGACACGGAAGATGACAGTTGTATCAAAACTGAAAGAGCTCTCAGATTCTGACCAAGAAACAACCAAAAAGAAATCCATCAAGATGATGTAGATGTGAAGCAAGAAAAGAGCATAAATTAACCAAGAGAAAAACCATGTCAAGCAGACAAGTACAACAGGAAACTAGACACCCAAATCCAAGCACCTAGCCTGAAAGACATACTGACTGATCCTCAAAACTCACATTATAAACAAGTGTCTAGATAATAGCTGTTGAGATGAACAAATTTTAGAAATCATCAAATGATATGAGCCACTCTTTCTAGTTCATCCATGCTTTATAGGAACAGAGGCGACCTTACCAAAGTAATTAACCATCATTTTCCCTTCAATTTAATCAAATGAAAAGAAAAAGAGGTCCCAGAGAATAAAAATGAAGAGAAGACAGAGACCTACTTACAAGCTGACATTGTATTTGCATGACATTGTATTTGAAATATTCAATCAAAAAGGTGTTAGTAGCCACAAAGGTATTAAATAAACTATAAAAAGTGACAAAAAAAGTTCTGATTGTACAAAATCCAGAAAATTGTTTGATACCTTCTCAGGCCGCGTTTCCACCTTGAACCGTATTAGACCCAAACAAAGTAGAAGAACTACAGTCAGTGACAAACCCAAAACAAGAGTTGGATTTCTAGCAACCCACTTTCCGTATTCTCTGAACACAAATGTTATAACAAAGTCAAACACCATTATCCAAACTTATGGAAGCAATGATGGCTTAGGCAATAACCTGTAAAAATTTGACAAGTATCCTTGGACGATTGATAGTTGCACTTTTTTAGTTTGAGCATCTTCAAGCATCAACTACCAAAACGTAAATTTATAATTAAATAAAATGATATAAATCTATTATGCAATTAGCTTAAGAAAGGAGAATAGGGAAGTACAAATAATTTTTTTGGAAGAAAGGGGTGGAACATGCACAAAGAGCAACATACATCTAGCTTAGCAATAACCCCCTCATGGATACATTGCAAAAAAACTATCTTCAAATGAAAAGAATTGTGCAACCAGTGATTTTTAAGGATAGAATGACCAATCTGAAAAGTTA
>NW_019014666.1:1315096-1340274 GCF_000150535.2 Carica papaya | reverse complement strand
CTGACATGAAAACAAATTTTGGAAATGATAAATATGAAATGGGCAGTGAACTCGCATGCAGACCTGCATTGGAAGATTCTCAGATTTTTCTCTGTCAATGGAATGATGTTCGCCACGATCCACTACATTCACCAATGGTTTCATTCTAAAATTTTGGTTCCTGTCTCTTGAACGTCGAAACAAACCCCACCCCAAAAACACTGAAACTAATATAATATAAACTATGGTCATAGAAAAGTCAATGCATTTTGCCTGCAAATATCAACCAGCGAAACCAAATTAGCAAACAAAGACATATCCAATATTGACAAGTAAATGCATGCATAAACTATATTTGAACACAAAAATGATCCAACCTTCTCTCACCTTAAGAGAACCAATTTTTACTGAACAGGATTTGCCTTTATGAGTAGCAGGTGGAGCTGTACTGGAGCAGACAGGAGATGAAGGGCAATCACCACAGGAACAGCCCAGTGAAACATCACCACATGAATAAGTGGAAGCATTCATAGCTTTCATCCCAGATGACTCGGGAGGACTAGGCAGAAATCTAATGGCATAAGGTGAACCAGGCACATTGGGACCTGCTTGCCTACCAATAAAATCGAACCACTCTGCAAAGAGATCCACATAAGAGCAGTTGGTTATAGTAAAAACTACATACAAGCAGCAAAATACCAAAAGGACTGAATAAGACTTAGAACCTATATCCAGTGTCATCAAAATCTATTTGGAGGAGCTTAGAATTTGCTATACCAATTTCAATCCAATTCTGAGAAGAAGTTAGAACCATCTCTAACTATAATCCAACTTGAAAAAGAAGAGTTACTTAGCATCATCATGAGGAATATAGGGAGCATTAAAATCTTGGTATTATTTATACATTCTTGACTCTCCACACTTCAAATTTTTCAAAACTATGTACTACTAAAAAAACTAAGTTTCAAACTTCATGCTTTCGCAATGTTGTCCCCCACCACCCTATTGTTTCAGCCATTCTAAGAGTCATTCTAAGGTTCTAAGTCTTAGAGGAAAAATGGCACATATCTGGTTGTAAATTTCAACTCTTGCACTGATTTCAGTGTAAGTCTCCACCAACAGAGTCTAATAACTAGCTGGACTGTTATTTGCATAAAACAGAGACAAGAAATTAAAACGACCTTGTTTTTAAGGTGAACTTAAAGCCACAAAGAACATGCAGTTAATAAAGGAAGGTCCTTCATTGAAAGGTTTTCAATTTTTCTTTGGGGAGAACCAAACATCCATTTTTGGAGAGATAAGTTGACCAGCATTATGATATCACAGATCAAAATGATGAGAACAATGTGAGTAATCAAGCACCCCACTAATGATTCCAATGGATCTAAGTTACAACAGAATTTGGAAGAATTTTAACCCCTGAAAAAGTTATAACAGACTTGTCAAGAACATTACATTCTTCCCCCAGACAATCTGTTTAGATTCACAAACCTATCTAAGCCCACTTCAAAAAAATTGGCTTAGGTTGCTTCTCTCCTCACACTTCTTTAATCCACTATGTTCCAGAGGGAGGAGAGAAGAGGATCATGGAATGCAAGCGTAGAAATATCAGTTTACCTTTAAAATTAGTAGCACCAGCACCAATAATTTCCAGAGCCCTGTTATTTGTGCTACCGAACTTTACATCTTTGCAAGAGTTATATAACCCTTCACCAAAAGCATCAGTTACATAAAAATCAATTGCATCCACGGTCAAATTTTTATTGACCTGCATAAATGATAAGATACCTCAACACTATTTCTGTCCTTCAAAATCTCTTTTAGTCAACTGCAAGAATTCAAATCACTAACAGTTCTAATCTTGAAAAAGAATAATAAACTACTGAAACTTCTCCTGTTAATGTACTGAACTAAGATTTCCATCAGACAAGAAGATGCTCTTGCTCTTCTGTAGTAGGATAAAAAGTAAAAGCTCCAGATATAATATAAGGTCATTAATCATAAGCACTTGTTTTGGTTTATGTCTAGGTAGAACAATACAGGACATAAGCTATGGAATGATGCAGACGGAACTGCTTCACGAATCTAGTAATATTTCGCAAAAGGGGAAGAAAAAAAGGTTCCCTGAAGAAAGTTTCAAATAATATAGTAATTAACACAGTAGCAATACAAGATTCGTTGAGATTATGAACCTTCAAAACCGAAGTCACGTTGATAAATAAACTCTGATCTGGGGAGCAGGAAAGCTCACAGAACAGATTTAGAAAATTCCTCAGGCATGCTGGGCAGCCTACAAGAAAAGGAATTGCCTGCAGAAAACAGATAATAATAACATACTATAGGTGAAATATATACCAATGAAATAACACTAGGAAAGTGAGAAGCATACAAATGAAAGAGCAACATAAACAACAAGAACTGAAAGGCGTTGAGCTGACTTGTGCTAAAAGGAACAGAATATATTAAACGATAATACAGAAGTTGACAAGAAAGAAAATATCTGAAAAGCAGCCAAAGAGGAAAAAGCGAAAAAGAAAAAACAAGCATTAAATAATGATGCAAGAAAGTATAGCACAAAGAAGGGCAGTAATATTAAAGAAAATGAGCCACTCAGCAATTAAGAAGGTCTTGAAAGTTAAAGAGTATCTTTCCATAAAGACAACAACACCGAAAGATATGGTCTTATAGATGCTTTTAATAAATCATAATCAAGTGAAACATGAATTACCAGAAGTTTAACCTAATTATATAGTATATAAAAACGTGAAACACTAGAATGGTGGAAGATTGACAATATAAACCCAGAAAACTTCCTCAAGAGTTCACTAGTATAAATGGGAATCTTACCATCAAGCACCAAATATCATTTTCCAAAAGGTCATTAACAAGTTGATGGTCCCAAGTTAGTTCATAACATTAAATGGTGTAGTTTCCTCAATCAAAACTGGAATTGGTAAACCTTACTCAGAAAGAGAACTGAGTGCGGGAAAACACTATCTACAATCATGAGACAGAATACGAATAAGAGACTCTAGTCGAAGATCATACTTGCTGGACTTGGGACCGCAGTGTATCAAATTGAGCTTCCGTACAGCAAACATTGCCAGTAATTGTTGGGCACAAACTTTGAATTTTTGATGAAAGCAAATCATCTGGCTGGTACACGGAGATGAAGTAATCAGAGAATCACAGTAGCAACTCTTGTTGGACTAAAATATGTTATATCCAGAAGCAAACCACAATATATACTGTGCAAAAATAAAGACAACAAAGAAATTGTTGTGCCAATCCCATGAACCAAGTAAATGCAATGAAGATTAAAAACATACAAAGAAAGAATATAAACATTAGCAGAACAATACATCTCCTTCAGGAGTTCTTACTGAGTGCCAACAACATCGTGAGAGAATTTATGCTAGCAGCCGACCACAGTATAAGTTCCTATAATATTTACCTTTACAGATGGCGTACTAGAAGGACAATTTAGCACTTTGCCATCGCTGCGCTTTCCACAAATGTCATACATTACACAATATCCTTCAGAATGTCTTTCCGCTAAAGACCTGAGAAAAGAAAAGTTGGAATATGTAAACTTTCACAAAGAAGGCTGATTACAATAATTTAAATCACAAATTACTAGGTTTTGGAATAAATGTGATGAAGAAAGAATTAAGTTGATCGGTACACTATACAAGCTATATTTTCTTTTTTAAATAAAGTATCATATGCAGGCTAGATCTAATTGAGGAAGGAATAAACAGCCAAGAAACCAAGTACATTATCTTGGTACAATTACGCCCTTTTAAATTTAAAAAGAAAAAAAAAAAAAAAAAGTTTGTTCTTCCGTCCAAAAAAGAACTGTCTAATCCAAAACAGGGTCTTCCTTCTGGGGACATCTGAAATATCTACAACATTAACTCCATGAGTCACATTTTTAGAGTTCAGTGTAACCAAGTGTTAACAATAACTAACAAATAAATCAGGCACTAGGCAAGTCACATGGCATTTGTTGCACATAGAACCAGGGCATTATAGGCAGGTAAAGAGTAAGGAAATTACGGAAGTATGCATATAGACCCACTATGACATTAACAATTAGCAAATTTCTTCCACTTTCTTTGTTTTTACTATGTACTATGGCGTGGAAGTTGTGGGCTGATCTAATGAATAAGTTTGGGCTCAGCTGGGTGGTTCCTCCTATAGTCAATAGCTTCATGAACTCCTGTATTCAGGGATTCTGGGTGAGAAAGGAGACTATAGCACTATGGCACGGTGCTACTTTTGCTGGTGTTTGATGTATTTGGCTAGCTAGTAATCATAGGATCTTCTATGATTGGGCAATGCCAATCTATGAGCTCAGTGAAAGGGCACCTTCATGGCTTTCCTTTGGGCAAAAAGCTCATGGGCATTTCCCAAACATAAGCATCTTAGAGCTCCATCGAAATTGGGATGCCATCATACATAGGGATTGGGGGATTGCCTTTTTTTGTACTTGTTTTGCTTCGTTTTGCTTTTCATGGAACATTCCTTATCTCCACTATTGTAACTCTTCTATTTCTTCTCTTCCTTAATAAAACTTCTTTTTCAATCAAAAAGAAAATCTTGCACTTTCTGTAATCAATCTCACCTGGAGACCGCTTTTGACGTCACAAGCAAGTGTGAATTTGAAATCTCTGCATGAACTGCAGATAGGATAAGTAAAACCTGCAGAATACAGAATCCTCATGAAATTCGGTGAAGTCAACCAAGTGCGCAAACAAATGCCAAATAATTCTTAAAAATTAACCTAAAGGAAGACGACGAACCAAAACTTGTCAGTAATTCTATCATTTAGTGCACATTTCGAGCAAAAAAAAAAAATCAGTTTTTCCTTGTTCTAATTTTCCTTAAAATATGATATGGAAGGAAAACTACGCCAAAATTTTGTTAATCAAGTTCTGTCTGGCATAAGAAAGTAACAGAGGAAGGAAAAAAAAATTATTGAATTGTTAACTTTCCAGATGCTTTTTACAAGATAATTCTCACAGAAAACTAAGAAGGTCTCGCCAAGCACCAAAATAAACGATTTACATGATAAAAATTTATTTAATCGATAAAAATCGTTTCGCTTAAAAATGTTAGACTGAAAGAGTTTGCAACCGCCAATCTCTGGTAGACTAAGGACCAAACAGAATATTCTCCTTGAATTCATATACAGCCAAAACTGATCATCTTAGATGATCCTTTTCTTTTTATTTCGATTGTTAAAAACAAAAACAAAAAAGGAAAATGTTGCCGTTTTCTTCGCCGCCAAACAAACATCGGTGTAGCAAAGAAACAAATAAACCAGCAATAGCAATAAACTAAAAAGAATGACTGAACTCCAAGAAAATAGTCAATAATCCAAGAAGAAAAAGACGAATAAAAGAATGTATTCAGGAATTAAACGAATAAGAAACTAAACAAACTCTTGCCCGAAGCACAAAAACGAATACAAGAAACCGTAAACGGAGCCTCATTGTTCCCTGCAAAAACTCCGTCATAGAGTTTTTGCAGGGAACTGTTATCCTTGAATTCGTACACAGCCAAAACTGATCATCTTAGATGATCCTTTTCTTTTTATTTGGATTGTTAAAAACAAAAACAAAAAAGGAAAATGTTGCCGTTTTCTTGGCCGCCAAACAAACATCGGTGTAGCAAAGAAACAACTAAACCAGCAATAGCAAGAAACTAAAAGGAACGACTGAACTCCAAGAAAAATAGTCAACAATCCAATAAGAAAAAGACGAATAAAAGAATGTATTCGGGAATTAAACGAATAAGAAACGAAACAAAACTCTTGCCTGGAACACAAAAACGAACACAAGAAACCCTAAACGGAGCCTCATTGTTCTCTGCAAAAACTCCGCCATAGAGTGTAACGAAAATTACAATTGAGAATATTTTTTTGCAGAAAAGAGGAGAAAGAAAGAATGAAAATTGAAGAGAAAGCCGTTGCGGTCTACATAGTGAGAGAGTCAAAAGGAAACTCTATTTATAGTCGCTGAAAACAAGTCCTGTTGACGCTGCATCTTCACGCTTCACGAGGGCAATTAAATCCAGCGGCGACTGCGGTACTAAAAATCGCCGGGTTTATTTACGTTTTTGCCCTTCGCTTTCGGTTGATTTGTCGGAATCCAATTTTAAATAATAAACTCATTATCTCCTATTTAAAAAAAAAAAAATCTAATTATTTGTTTTGTTAATTAACAAAATTATCTGTTTTGTTAATTAACATAATTATCTGTTTTTACAGAAAAAAAAAAATTAAACTAAAGACTCGTTCAAAGAGGCTTTGGCCAGGGTGTTTTGCGATTATACGAAGTAATAATTAATTAAATATATTAATACTAAGTATTTAATTATTCATTAACCACAATATTGTCATTTCTAATTAAGACGAAGTGAATTAATTATAATTTTAATTATAACAAAAGGCTGTAATTTCATTTGATTTTATTTGGAAAAAAAAATTAATTAATTAAGTCGTGGGTAGTACTAATTTAGTGGTTTTATGAACATATATTATCAAAATTTATCACAGTCCTATATTACTTACTATTAAATTAATAATTCAATAAAAATATGATTATATTATTTAAAATATATATATAATTATATCATAAGATGGGATATAATAATTGAAAATATGAACTTATTTGGTATTATCAGTTTCAATTACTAAGCATAAAAGGCAAGTAAATACCATAGAAAGGAAATTTGAGAGTGAGTAGTTATGGTAGACGAGAAAATTGTTAATTAGAAACCAAAGCCAAATTAACTGGAAAAGCTTATTAAGAAATTTAATTAATTAACTTAACACGCCTCTTAATTCTTATTAATTTTTTTATTTTCAATAAATATATATTTTTCATTCTCTCAATTTCACCATCTATTTTTTTTGTTATCTTTCGATATTTTTGTATGTGTTTTATATATATTTGCGTATTAGATATTGTATATGCTTAATAGTGTATTTTTATATAATTAAATAAAAATTATATATAGGGATAATGGGATGTAATTTGAAATAAAATCTCATTCGATAATTAAAAAAATAAAAAAAATAAATTGTTGGTATATATTGACTAAAAGCATATATATGAATGAATGGGAATTGAATTGAAGGCGTGCGAGCCGCGCATTGGATAGCCAACCACCGCACTCGTGTAATGTGGGAGAATTACCTAAATCCAATATTAAGAAGTGGATTAACCAAAAAAACAATAATTAATTAATATTAAGAAGTGGATTAACCATTTTGTTTATTCTTCTTTTTTTAATAATTAATAATTTTATTTATGCTATGAAACTGAAAGGGATATTCAAATTCAAGATTATTTAATTATTTATTTGGGAGGATGAGAGACATGACAAGTCGCATTTACATACAACTCTCTTTGCAGTATAAAGTCAACAAACTTACGCGCAACAACAACTAATTAATTATTTTGCTGGAATTGACAGACGACGTCGTTTTGTTTGTCAAATTAAACAAAGTAATTTCCGGAAATATACAAAACAAAATTAGAAATTAATTATTCCCAACATTTATATATAGTATTATGATTATATATATATATAAAGTAATTTTTACATTATTAATACACTTAAATAAAATATCAAAATCAGATATTATTAACATGTAATTGCCTCTTAACCCACCAGCACCCACCGTTGCATGGATCTAAAATAACATAATTTTATTAATATTTTTGCAATAATGCATGTAATTAATTTGTAGAGGGACTTACGTACAAATTCATGCATGCATTTGAACTGATACATACAATATCTAATGTATTATACGCATGCATTGGTACATACATGTATGTTTGTTTAGTTGACATCATTCAAATCTTCATTAATTGATTAATTAATTAATAATTAGAAAAGTAAAAGTAAAACAAGCAATAAAGACAGAACTGACTTCTACCTGTTAACTGTCACAGAGTGCTCGGTGACAGCTCGGTAGAGGAACCACGCATTACTTCTAAGCTAACGTATCGAACTTGGAGCATACAATTAATGAGAATATTTAATTTTCACTTCACTGTGTAAAAAACGTGGTAACTCACATGTTTAGAATTCCATTATCGCGTCCAAAAAAATTATTTTTATTGAATTATTATGAAAAATATATATTAATTAATTTAAAATATGTACGTTTTATTTAATAGAACACTTTGTTCATTAATTAATTTAAAATAAATAAAAGATACCATGTGGCTGTTTTTTTTTTAAAAAAAAATTATTTAAAAAAATAACGGCGGTAGCGGGGACTTAACGGAGGCGGAGCAGGTGAAAACGGGGAGGGAGGAAGGTAGGAGGAGTGAAGTAGTTTAGTTAGGAGTTGGGAGGCGGGAGGGAGATAACGCTGATGATGATGATGATGATGATGAAAGTGAAGGTAAGGGGTCCCACTCGGAGTTCTGTTATGGGGAGGACATTCTCCCAGTGGGTCCCATCGGGTATAGTCTCGTCGGCAAAACGGGCAGGAGACCGCGAAAGCCATTCTCTCTTTGAAAACAAAGATAGGGGCCCCGGGCGGTGGGTCATTCGTTGAGATGATTATAAACCATCTGAGGGAATCATAACCCCTCGCGCCACGCCTCCAGCTGCACATTCCATCCCGCCCCCCCCTTTTTAGTTTCACGATTAAAAGGAAAAAAGCAGATTCTCTCTAACCAAACGGCTCCTTAATTAATCACAAAAGTGTGATTGCCAGACGGTTTGGGGTACGGATTATGTGGTAATTAACACTAATCCCCGTGATTACTATTTACTAATCCAATTTTTAACCACCTAGTGTTTTCTAAATTGACGGTTTTGGTAGTCTACGACAAAATGTTGGTTGGTTTGAATATGATATATAACATACCATCATTTTCATATCATAATATTATAATCAAATGACATACTAATAATTATACAATGTGTTTCTAATTAATGATACTTATATTATGAACTCCTTAAAACTTCTTATATATATATCTTCTTATTTTATAATATATAATTTATTTTTGAAGGTTGTAAAAGATTTTGTGATATGGTGAATTTAAAAAATTATTTATCATGAGCATTTTACGTTATAATCAAACGAAGCAATTCAAAAATGTGTATATTGAGATTGATGATACAGTATATTCAATAAACATATGATTTACATTATAAAACAAATGTAACAATAATAATTTATTAAAATAATATTATATACATTATCCCTTTATGAGAAATATGTATTAAAGGTGACTGAATAATATATATTTCACTAATTTTTTTATACACGATCTTTAAAAGAATTGTGATATTAAATTCAAAAAATCTATTCAAGCGACAATTTAACTAATTTATTTACTAAATCATTAGCTATCGTTATATTTGAAAAATCGGTATACAATCTTAGAATGTGTTGGTTTAGATAAGTAAATGATGTTTTTATCAAAATTAGTTATTACATATCGTACTATTTTTTCTGATAATATTCTTAACTAGTCATATTTTTTATTTTTAAATGAACATTTAAGGACGAGTGTTATGAACTTTTCAAATCTTGTGGGTTATGAATGTCTATATATATTATCGATTCATACATTTTCTCATTCCATAATCTCTTAATTAATATGTCGTTTATTTTTAATTTAATTCACAATCTCGTCTACCTAAACTCATATACATTGTGAAAAAACTTTATAATATGATGAATTTGAATAAATATTTATTATCTACTTATATCCTTCTCTTATTTCTTGCGTATTTTTCTATTACATTACTACTATATTTTTTCAATTTTATGACAACTTTCATATTATTACAATCGTTATTAACTTGCTATTACATATACACGCACAAAAAACTATATGAATTTACTTTAAATTCAAATTTTACCTTTCATCTCATAACATGGTATAGGTTGATACGATACAATATTAAATAATTCATTATAAATTTATAAAACATCAAATAATTGAAAAATATTGTTTGATATAGCAACTTAATAACATTTCGAGAAAGTTATATTCATTATTTATATTAATTATTTGGTTAAATGAAGAATATTACTTGCCGTTTCTAGTGATAAGCTTTGAGAATTTATTTTTGAGGAACGAGCATAGTTTACTATATATTGAATACTATATATTTTGCTAATTTATAACTATCGTTAAATTGATCACGACCTTATTCGTAAAAAGCAATTCATTATTAGTTAATATAAAATGACACCATATACATGTTGATTTAAACAATCGGCTATATGAGTTTCTTTACATTCAAATATCATACAAATATATATATATATATATATATATATTGTCTCAATATAATTTATAGGTTAGCTTGATTAGGACATGAGCAAAAATTTAAATTATGTAAATTGAGTACATAATACATAAATAAATAAATAAATATTAGACATTTTATGTGATAAACCATTTTACAATTTTTTATAAAAAATTGTTTTATAGTAGGGACATCAAATTTTGATTTTAATGTAAAACTAAGGTCAAATGTTCATACTCGAGTTTAATTTTAAATGCTATAGGTTACTATGTGAATAAACCCATGAAAAAAATAATTTCCAAATCAAATTTTATATAATTTTTTTATTTTAATACGTAATTTATATATTAATTTAAATACGTAAGATCTTAAATAATATATTTTAATTTCGTGATATCACATGACTCGAATTATTATATAATCTATTTACGTGACATAAAATACATAAACAAATAAAAAAAAAAATATACGATAAACATATACGGGTTACAATACGAATAGTTGCATAAAAAAAATTTGTTTCCAAATCAAAATTTATATATATTTGATTTCAATACGTAATTTATTTAGTAGTTTGAATATGTAAGATAAGAAGCAATATATCTTAATTTCACGTGATTATAATATTTCATGATTTTAAATTATTATATAATTTATTAAACGTGACAGAAAAGACGCAAACACAGAGATATTTATATAAATTCATTTCAAATTCAAATTTTATTTTTTATTTTTTTAAACGCAATAAGTATATTCGGGGAAGTATAAAACTTTAGATGTCGAAAAATAGGCATGCTTTATGATAAAATATTTACATATAAAATATTTTAGATTTTAATAAGACATAATTTTATTTTAAGGAGTAATTTAAGTTTTGATATATGAGATTAATTAATAATAATAATTCACTTATTATCCTTAATTATAGGAGGCTTGGGATAAGTTGCAACTTCCCTAAGTAGGTAATGTGGGTGAAGTGTCACCTATTTTCAGAAGGACTACGATATTAATAAATTATAAAAAGTATTTGCCTTAATTAATGATGTTTATATATAATTAATGTTAACTTAACCCCCAATTAATGTCATAAATACGATTCTGTTCTTTTTAGGAAAACCTTTTTTCTTTCATTTTTTTTTAAATTTACATATGTTTAATTAATTTTTTATTTAAAATAATTATATTTTAAATATATAATATAACAACTCACATTTTTAATTTGTACGTGTCATCTCTTTATCAATTCGAAGACATCTAATGAAAATTTTGAACAATATAGAGAAGATTAACACGATCCTTACATAAAAACGACGCGTACAACTCGAGAAAACAGATCGTTACACGTAAAATACGCGATTAGATCACAAATTGAAATATTATCTATAAAACATAGTTTACTCATAAAAGAAAACGAGGGAAACCTTATACTCCCATATTGCCTTTACTTAATTAACAATATTGTTTTATTGTATATTGATTATATATATATATTCGTATATTTAAGTGCCATGTGAAATCGAAGTGGGTTGAGAATAAGCAAATTTCTAGATGCAGACGCAGACAGGGAGACATGGGAATGGAGAAGAAGAAGGAAAAACGACAGAAAGAAAAAAAATAGAAGAAGACAAGAAAACGAGCAAAGAAAAAACATGGGCGGTCGCTATCACTCTAAGTGACGTCGTTTCATTTTCTCAGGAACAAAACCCGCGTGTGGTCCCCCCCCCCCCCCCCCGGGGTTCCTTTATTATATTTGACTAAGGAACTTAAATTTGTATTTTTTTTTTTTTTTTTTTCAAAGTTCACATTTCGAAAGCATGTGAACATAATTAAATTTTTTTCTAAATTCACACACTATTTTTTATTAATAAAAATATCAGATAATATTTTTTTATTATATTATAATTACACTGTCGATATAAAAATTATATATATATATATTCTAAAAGTGGGTATTTTCCAATCCACTGATTTCACTTTCTAATTTTCTTACCTATCATAACACCATTTTAAACTCTATATATATAATATTTGATTCAGATTACAGTACATTCCCACAAATAAAATTAATTTATTCTAAAAGTATTATGGTATATATATATATATATATATATACATACAGAATTGAGCATATAATAGGGAGGTGTGTGCCTGCGTGGGATCTGGTGCTACAGCAAAAGTTAAATCTCCATTTTTTTTTCAAACTTTGTTCCTTAAAATTTTCAGAGATTAAAATATTTGCATGTCTGTGGTGTATGTAATGATGCCCGCTGGCTTAATCATTTTCCAAAAGAAAAAAAAAAAAAAGGAGAATGATTTGATGAGGGAGGAAGGTTTTGATTGTGTGTGATTATTATGGACCAAACTTGACTTCCATTTCATCTTTTTTGAAAACTCAACACCCCAAAACTATAATTATAAATAAATTTTAACACAATTAAGTTATCGATTTAATAAATTAAAAAAATTTATATGCATCGGTTTCGAATATAAATACCCTTTTGTCAAAGTTCATTCGAGTTTTTTTTTTTAAAATATATTATGAATTATTTCAACGCTGTAACGATTGATATTTATTTTTTTCTTATTTTGAAAAAATAAAAACAAGTAAAGTTATTGTAACGATAATCATCTTTCGGCTAATCTAACTTCTTTCGTTTTATTTTTTGAGACCAATCAAGGGTAGTATAAAAATATTTATCTATTATATATTAACTGTGTCTTTCGGCATGATCTTAGACCCTGACTCGCCACGAATTATGAATAATTTAATTTGATTAAGATATTAGAATATTTATACAAAAAATTTGTGGTTAAAAATTGAGATTGTGGTAAAGCCAAAAATTGAAAAAGAAAAAGCAAAAGATAAATTTTGAAGGAGGTTGAGTAGAGGAAAAGAAAGGCGATATAGATTGATGATATAATGATGATTGGCATAGAAGGAGCTGCCTGGTTTTTGCTGTTCACACCCATGTGTTAAAACCAAAAAAAGGAGACTACTCCCCCCCACCACCACTCTCTTCTTCAAAAAGGTCTAAGCCTGCCTCATGTGAAGCCCTCTTCTTACTTTCACATTTATTTTCTTCCTCACACCCTCAAATTTTTGTCACCAACAAAAACTAAAGTGATTGCTTTGTTATATGTAGATATAAAGGTGATCGTGTTCATACTTTTTGAGCTTACCCATGTTTACATTTCTTTATATGTATGTGGTTAAAAAGGTGAGATGGGCATCTGAGGGATGCCTTTTGGTGAATTAGGAATGACCCAGATTCAACTATGAAATTGTTGACAGAAGAAGTGGGTCAAGAAACTTTTGCTTAAATTAGAAATTTCACATCAGGGTTATTATCAGAAACCATTAACAATCAAAACGTTGGAAATGCAGGTAAATTCTCTGTTAAAAGTGCTCAGGAAAAAAAAAAAGAAAAAGAACCATCCCAAAACGACGTTGCAGTAGCTATAAACCATATAATAATAGTTTTGACAAGAACAGGGGAAAGTGAAAGAGAGTTCTTAGTTGTTAGGTCACTACGTTCAATCATGCCAACCATCTTCTTCTTTCTGCTTACAGGCATACAATATATATATATATACATATATAAATGTATATGAACAAATCATTATAATGATTCTTGTTGCTATTTATATATCCAACTTTTTGCTTTGTGTCGGTTAGGCTTATTTCAGAATTAGGATAAGACCTAGATGACTGACCCACCCAGGACTCAATACCCTACTACTCACTCCACCCAAATCATCATCTTTCTGTCGCTACCTGGGGAGATATAATCATAAACATAATTCAACTTTCAATCTTCTTATTTCAATCTTTGAAACAGATGTTACTCGCGCTAATGTCCAGAATTTAACAGGAAGTAACACTAATATATTTCTTCCCACAAACAAGATACACAACGCTACATACATATATATATATATATGTATGTATTAATTACATGCCGAGGGTGCTAAGGTAATCGACCTTTGGTGGCGGGTATCTGACGCGGGGAGCGGTTAGAAAGACGAGGTTGGTGCTTGGGCTGACCCTGACGACTAGACGAAGAAGAAGAAGAAGGTTTGGGTTTGTCCTTGACTGCCCTGATCTGATGCAGAGTGTTGACTACTTGTTCCATTGATGGGCGGTTCTTTGGGTCGGATTCAAGACAGCGTAGTACGAGCTCGGCGGCCTGTAAAGCGGCGGCGATAGGGTAGTTACCGTCCAGGGTAGGGTCCATAATTTTCTTGAGCTTTCTCTTGTTGGACAAGGAAGGCTTGGCCCAGTCCACTAAGAAGTACTTGGAAATGGGCTGGTTCGGGTCATAAGCTCTCAAGCCCGTTAACATTTCTAGCAGCATCACACCAAAACCATACACGTCGCTTTTCACATATAAGTGGCCTGCCAAACAAATGGGTCGGATCGGGTTGAGTCCAATCGGATCAAATAAATTCCGATAGTAACTATATATATATATATATATATTATATGTATCATGCGCTACCTATATGGTATAATTTTTATAATTATTCTTTTATTAACAAAGATTACGTAAAAATATAAAAAAATATTATTTCATAATTTATAATAAAAAATCTAGTATATAAATTATTAAAATAGATAATAAAAATTAATCACATGATAATATTATTATCGTTACATTCACATTTAAAAATACTTAAATTAAAAAAAATATTATATTTAAAAATATTTTTATACAATGTATAAATATTAATACTTACATAGGTTTAAAATTGTACGTGTGTTTTTACCTGTGGAAACATATTCAGGGGCTGCATAACCACAGGTGCCCATGACTCGCGTGGTGACATGCGAGTTGCCATTTATTGGGCCGTGTTTTGCGAGCCCAAAATCTGAGAGTTTAGCGTTAAACTCCTGTCAAAACATGATTAGCAATAATTAAATCAGGATAATGGAATTTACAAAAAGTAAAAAGTAAAAAAAAAGAAAAGGTAAAAAATTATATATATTACTGAATCCAGTAAAATGTTAGCGGACTTGAAGTCACGGTAAATGACACTTTTCTCCGACGTGTGCAAAAACGCAAGCCCCTGACCTGCTCCGATCGCTATCTTTAGCCGTGTATCCCATGCCAATGGCTCTGCACCCTCTGCCGTATATTATAAGAACAAACATATACAATATTACTGTAAATTTTGTACAAAAAAATACACACTCTTATAACATAATATATATATATATATATATGATTCTTACTTCGAAAAAGGTGGCTTTCGAGGCTCCCTTTTTGCATGTATTCATAGACGAGAAGGAATTGTTGATCTTCCCAGCAGTACCCCAGTAGTTTGACCAGGTTTGGATGAGAAAACTTCCCCAGAAATTTCACCTCTGACTGCGTCCGTCCACGCATTTCGTTATATACACACACATATATATGTAGGTATATAGTTATAAAAAATAAGCATGACTCAAATTTTCAACTGAAAATATTGTATAAGGAAACTAACTACATTCACCAATCTCATTCACACGGTTCAAAAGTCAACCACCTTCGTGGAAATGAAGAAAACTGTTGTACGTTGCCGGTGATTAAGGATGACGTGAGCTTGTACGTCAGTGAATACTTAAATGTATAATTTTCTAATCTTTAATCTTAAGTTAATTACTAATCTGCGTTCTAAATCGCCGATTAGAAAGGTGGTTTAGTGATACGGAGATTTTTTTGAAAAGCAAAATCATTATAATTTATGAGATTTGGTCAAAGTTGGAATGGCAAGAGAAGTGGGAAAACAAGAAGAACGCACTAACAGTACTGACGGCGTATAGAGGGGAGAAGAAGAATACATTCACACGTCGTGGTGATAATTACGTACTTGCCATTCTTCTAAACCTTGCTGGCTATTCGGATCAGATCTTTTGACGGCGACGGCGATGCCGACGCGGGGTTTAGAGGGGGCGTAGGTTTTCTCGTCCAACCAACCCTTGAAAACTTGACCGAACCCACCTTCTCCTAAGAGTGTGTCTGGTCTGAAATTTCTGGTGGCCGCCTTGAGCTCTGCTAACGTGAACATCTTCAAGTTTGGCGTAACTATCTTCCCAGTTTCAGCCACCGACGACGTCGTTTCACTCCCGTAATTTTCTACCTCCGCCTCCCTACTCTTTCTCCCACTTCCGCGTCTCTCACTGCTCGCTCTCTTACCCTTCCTCAACGCGTCATCTACAATTATAACGTTAACGCAAACAAGAAATCATCAACATTCACCTGATGATTACATATACACACAGATAATGTGCAAACATACCTGCAGGGGTAGGGTGGTTGGTGATGGTTGGGCTATGATTATCCACGGGAGTTCCATAACAGTTCCCCATTTTTGCTATAGCCAAACTTTCTCACTCTTGCAGCTTTTTATATGTAAGTATTTGAGCGGGATCAAAGCTGGTTAACTGTTTTGCAGATAGAGGTGATGGGTGTTTTTCCTTTTTTTTCTTTCTTTCTTTCTTAAATAATTATAGTTTCTGGCGCGAGGGTTCGAGGAAGGGTAGGAGAAGGAAGAAAGAAGTAAGCAGGCCGCAATTAATACAAAAATAATCACTGGAATTTGACTTTCGCTGATAGACATTTTTTTTCCTTTTTTTTTTTTTTTAAAAAAAAAAAAAGAAAAATTCATTTTCAAGATGTTAATTTTTCTGTAAAGTATTATTATTTAGTTTCATAATCAAAATTTTAATAATAAAATATTATTATTTAAATATTTAATCTGACTCTGAACATGCCCTTATTTTATACTCAATTTTCAACGTGTGTGTGTAAATTTAGTGACACATTCGATTTTTGATTCACTCGTATATCTTTTGTGAAGTTGTATGTCTCAAATGTATTTGAGTTCCCAAGTTAGAAATATCTTACTTCAATAATATGTGTATAAATGAATTTTTGACAAATAATAGTTTAGTCAAACAGCATTAATAATAATAATAATAATAATAATGGTTATTGAAAATTTAATGCTAGTCTAGAATTTGAACATCATTATTTAATTTCGTGAGAACTGGAAGTAAAATGCACGTCGAGATGGTCCTCGGGAAGATTGGTTGGCTGGCAGGTCGGTCGGTCGGTCTGTTGAAATTATCAAATTTATTACCTACTGAATTTCAATTAATTGCAATGTGATTTTAATTTTTCATAAGAAATTAATAAAATTTTAAAATTACAAATTCATGGCCTAATTTAATTCTCTATTGAAATTCAGGTAAAGCAGCTTTTGACTTTGACTTTGACTCTTATATATATATATATACACACGAGTAATTATCATATGAATAAATACATTTCTTCCTTAAAAAGATCTGTAAACAGTTTTTGCTTTGTAAATATCATACGATACATACATATACAAAATCATAATCATTATTTTGTAAGTAGTAACATATATTAGTAAAAGAAAATAAGTCAGTAAGATAATAATATTAAGTTGAGTTGGAGATAAATATTTTGTATGTTGTATGAACTCGCAAGTCTTATCCAGTTGTGTTCCAACGTCTACTTTTCACAAAAAGACATAATGGTTTTTCTAATATTCAGATTCATATTGACTTTGTATGGAGGATGGCAGTCAATCATAAATACGAAAAGAAATTATGTATCTGCAACACGATCTACACGTATTCATTTTCCTAATAATATAAATTTTACTTACAGTTGCATACGTCGGGCGTTGTATGGTTCAGAATCCCAACACCACCAGTGGGAACAGCTTTAGAATGTTCCAATACCAAACCATTCAATCATGGTAGTTGATACTACCACTCGACCAAATCTAAACAATAAAAAGGCAGGCAGCAACAAAGTAATTCAAATCAGGAGATTTAGAAGAAGAAGAAGAAAAAAAAAAAAAGCTGAATCACACTTTGTATTCCTTTTCTCTCAACTTCCTACTACTGTTGTTTTAGTTCATCTTTTCTATTAAAGAGAGAGAGAGAGAGAGAAGAAAAATAAACACTAGACATTGCTCCATGTACGAAACACAATTTCATCTCCAGAAAAATCAATAAATATGGAGTTATCCACAGGTTTCTTAACTATGAGAACCGCCAACTAGGAGGTATATGAACAAAGGCACCATTTGGACTCAGGCTCCAAATTTAGGTAAACAGTCGATGAAGCTGGCTTCTAGCCATGGGCACCACCGCGATTTCCTACCCAGTTTATGTACATACTTTTACATCATGTCTGTATAAGCCCTCTGCTTGGTGCAAATATATTATAGATCGGCAAAAGATCGAGTTTGGAGATTTTTTTTTCCCTTCTGTTGAGGCAAGGAACCTGCAACCACATCATTGGGAAAAACACCAGTACTTAAAATGCATATTCGCTATCCATTAGGAAAATATATATATATAAATATATATATATGTACTGTTCAATGACCCCAACAACAATCTTAATATAAAATAAGAGAATAAAATTAAACCACATTTTAAATGCAAAAATTTACCCATATATAACATGGTTAAGAAGAAGAAGAAGAAGAAGAAAAAGGAAAAATAAATAAATAAAATCACCACTGAATTTTATTTTCCTTTTATATTACATAGGTTGTAATTTAGGTGTAATATCAGTTATTTGCCGAAAAAAGAAAATTAGTTTCTTCTTTTTTTCATTAAAGAGCCGGTAATATATCATGAGTTAAATAACTTTCTACAGAATACCATGAGTTACTTACTGTCATCAGAGTGCTTCTGCAGGTTGAGTCCAAAGGAAAGGAACTTCAAGCAGAAGATACACGCTTTCTACAGGGTTCTTGAGAATGTTCACCCCTTTCCTGCGGCTGTCTAGGCGATGAGCATGAGGCACTGCTGGCTCCAACAGATTCTGGGGTGTTACTCTGGGTTGCCAAATATTCAAGTGCAATAACGATATCGCTAATAAGAGGCCGGAAATTAGCTTCCTCATTAAGACACATTGCAGTTATTGCAATTGCATAGTTCAGACAACGACGAGGAAAGCGTCCTTGCATGAGAGGATCAACCAGGTAGCCATACTTCTTCTGATCCTTGAGAAAAGGACGAGACTGCATGGGAAAAAAGAAATTAGAAATTAGCATTTAATGACAACAATATATGGAAAATCACTAATTTAGGAATTCTACCTCGTCTTACTTTTTTGTTGTAATCAACTTGTTTTAGAACATAATTACCTAGGAAAGAATTTAATTGACAAGTCGACGATGTATTAATGAATCTCTCATCCAAAATCTAGATGCAAGAAGATCAACATAAAACTAGGTTACCATGCACAGAGTGTACTTTGTGGACACGGGGAGAACTAACAAACAATCTGCCTCAGGAAAACCATCCTCAATTATATGACAAAGAAATCAGAGTAAAAGGAAGTAAAGGAGTTTTAGTTTTATGGAAGCTGTTGATTCAAAGATAGACATGTTCCCCCATTACATGATTCAAAGATAGACATGTTCCTCCATGTCATAGGACAATATCACAGTGACCTACTCACCCAAGCAACAAGGTTCTGCTCTCCACGCCTTTTAGTTAGATCTATAGCCTTCCGCCCAGATATCAACTCCAGCAATACCACACCAAAGCTATAAATATCTGATTTAAGAGTCAATTTGCCACTCATCGCATACTCAGGAGCGCAGTATCCATAAGTTCCCATCACCCTGGTTGAAACATGTGTTTTGTCACCAACAGGACCCAACTTGGCAAGTCCAAAGTCTGAGAGTTTTGGGTTGAATTCATCATCCAGTAAAATATTTGCTGACTTTAGATCACGATAAATAACTGGCGGATTAGCTCTGCAGTGAAGATACTCAATACCACGAGCAGCACCAACTGCAATCTTAATGCGAGTGTTCCAACTAAGAGGCTCTTCTTGACCAGGTTCAAGATCTAACATCAATGGTTAATAAAATTGATCATTTCAGATTATATAATTGAAATAATCTTAAAATAGGGAAAAACATAAAACCAGATAGCACAAGTGCAGAAGGGAGGACATTATGGAATTTCAACAAAAAGAAACAGACTTGTATAGGTAAGTATGCTGATAGATGTTAAAAGATCTAAGACTATTGGATACTAAAACTATCTCACCTATCCTTAATAAAATGAGAAGAAAGTTATCAATGCAGGCAATAAATCAAATTTCAACACATGGGGTCTCATCAATCCAGTTGAGAACAAGAAACTTTAAACACCCATATTTAAGAGTTCTGGATTGTAATCATTATTTTCGGAGTACATTGCTATCATGGTAGTAGGACAAGATTGGTAATGCCTATAAAGTAGCTAGAAATAAATTAAATTCCAAAATCAAGCCATAAAGACCAATTTGTTCTTCAGAACAATTATATTTCAATCAAGGGCAAGGTGGGGGCTACATGAAGAGGAATGCCCGTACCCAAACTAGTGAGAGCATTCCATTTATTACTGATAATCCATTTACTTATCTGTCTGCATAAAAGCATAAAATCTGTTGGTTTTGGAGTCTCTCCCAACATAGCTATAGAGCTTAGTGCAAAACAGTCCAGCAGTTATCTGTACTTTTCAACTTCTCATCTACTATCCGATATGGATCAATGTATATCCATGTCACATGCTCAAGCAATTATTTAAATGATCCAATAAACCTGTCCTAGGTTGTTCCTAACATTGCAGGAAAAACGAAACCAACCACGATTAATGTTAACCAAGTAGACATTAGTTTCGAAAAGGTAGTAAACTTCCAACCAAAAAATGTGTAGCGAGATCAGCAAAAATTCTTGCAGTTTAAAATAAAAGAAATAAAACTGCAAAAGGGAACAAGCTACAATACGAAATGAAAATGACTAGCAACTGGGGAAGTCAACAGTAATTTACCAAAAAGGTGATCTTCCAAACTACCCCTTGGCATATATTCATAAACTAATAGCCTTTGATCTCCAGCAGTACAGTAACCAATCAGTGTAACAAGATTGGCATGATGCAATAGGCTCAGCATGAGAACCTCCACAATGAATTCCTGATTACCCTGGAGACCCTCAGGATTGAGTTGCTTAATGGCCACAATCTGCTCATAAGATTGATTAATAACATAAATTAAAATTTTAAAGGTTACATACCATAAGAAATAAACCAAAATTAACACCGAAAAATATTGGTAAGATAATTAATAACATAACTTCATTCAATCCAAAGACATTAATTTCAGAGAACTACATGCCAAATTTCAATTAAATTCTACAAAAACCCTATCCACAGACAATTTGAGAGAGACAAAAGTAATTGGCAAGTGTCTAAATAACCTGTCCTGATTCTAGACGACCCTTGAAAACCCTTCCAAAACCTCCTTCTCCAATCAAGTTGACCTCCTTAAAGTTCCTGGTTGCAATGGCAAGTTCTTTGAATGTGAAACTCCTCGCCCCACCAGTGCTATTTCGGATGCATTCCTCCTCAACTGCAACTCCCTTCCCATTATCTGAACGAAAAGAAAAAGAAAACAATAATTAAACACCTCAACGAACAAGACCACAAGCTTATCACCTAAAGTTCACCAAATACAGAGCCTCCCCTCTGTATATAAAAATCCTCACCATTACCAACACGGTTCTGCTTCCCCCTCTCACTAGGACACGCTGAAAATAACAAACACCATGAAAGCAATAAAACAAATGCAAACAATTCTGCAACAGATAACATATTCTTCTCATTTCCACGAGTAGATTAAAGAAAAATACATCAGCCAACCAAAACAGAGAGATAACGAAACCTGTAGATTCAACGGAGTGTCGCGAACTAGATCTGCCGCTTTCAATGTCGACCCTTATATCCTTGGTGCGCGGAGCGAAGCAAGAGAAACAGCTCATCTCTTCTGTCTCCTCTTGAACACACCGCAATCGCACACAAGAATAATAAGAAAACCAGACACCACTGCCAAATCACGCTCCGATATTATGATCAACCAAAATCTCCCAAACACATAATGTCGCAGTTAACGCAAAACGATGCATAACAAAATTAAGAACATTCGAATAAAAAAAAAAGGGCACAGCCGAAGCCCAGACTGGAGAGAAAAAGAGTACGAGTTCTCCTCTTCTCTCCTCCCAGGTATCACGAAAGCGAAACCCTAGAAAAATCTACGAGCTATTCCCTTAAAGATCCCAAATCCACCGAACAGAATTTTACTGAAATTAAAATCGGATTTAAATTTTACAAGATCGCCACAGATAAAAAAAGAAGAATAAAACTATGTACACAACAAAATATAAAAAAAAAAAAATTAACAAAGCTTGAGAAGAAAAATAAATGAAAGACAGGCGATAATTACAACAATACAGGAGGCAGCAGCTCCAAATTCGCAGGTTGGAAGTGTAGATATCAATCAGGCGGGAGAGAGAAGGGCAAATGGGAGAAAACCACGCGTCGGGGACGACACCGCACCATCTCTGTTCTTCACAGTGTGTGTATATATATATATATATATAGGAGATATATTTAGCTAAAAAGGTCAGTTATGTTGTTTTCTCACCGTCTTTTTTATTTTCCATTTTTTAATTTATTATTATTTTATTTAGAGTAAATTAAGCAGCACCTTAAGCGGCAACTAATTATGACGACTTTTTTTTTTTGCCTTTTGTTTTCTCACTGTTGGTCTTCACTTTTTTTTTTTTTTTTAAAATTAAAAAATTTATAATTTTTTTTTTAATTTTTAAAATTCTAATTTTTGTAATAAATTAATAAAATAAAATACTAAATATTAATTAATATTATTTTTAATTTTCTCTCTTGCATTAATTATTTCGTGCTTTCAATTCTCTGTTTCCCATGCCGCGCCCTCCTCCGTCCACTTGTGTATTTAAAGATTCCGGTCCCCCGTGTCTACGAACTTACCATTATACCCTCGAGAAGTTACGTTATTTACCGTTTTGACACTGAGAGAGTGAGTGTTCCATACGTCAGCGGCGCATTGGGAAACGGTGAGGACGAGGGTTGGAAAAACGCGTGATTTTAATATTCCAAGTGGGGATTTGATTGATTGATTGATTGATTGATTGAATATACCGGGGAATCCAATGATTGGTTGGCCTTTAAAACGACAGCGTTTGCACAGATTAAGACATACAAAATGAACGTCAATGTTGCATGTAATATATTTACACACACACACAAATACAAAGTCATCATGTGTTTAACGAGATTTAATTCTAAGTTAGAAACAGAAGATCCATATACAAAACGCGTATCACCGATGATATTATATACATACATACATACATATATATATATATGTAGTTAGTGGTTTGTGAGTAGGAAAATCTGCTGTTTGGTTGGTGGGAAAATAGTTAACTCAACACTGTTTTTACAGCTGAATATTCCCTCTTTGGGTTGGATTTAACTGGACACCACTTATTGCCCCAGAGATGATTAATCCCCTAAACACTAATTAGTTTATTTTTAGATTAAATTTCGAAGATTTAATATAAATATATTTATATTTGTTGGGTAATAATTATGTTTTAATCACTGTATTAAGAAAAATAATTAGTTTCTGGTTAAAAAGTCAAGGCGATGAATTGAATGCAAAGCAAGACGTGTTTTTGGTTTGCTAATAATTAGCGAGATTAGTGAAAGTATCCAATCAGAAAGAAAGCCAAATTTTGACATGATGCCTTATCGTTTTTCTTTTACTTTAATCATGAAACTAAAAGATGAAATACAATAAAGTAATTGTTCTATGTATAATTCATTCAATATACATATATACATATACATATATATACACTTTTTATATCTAATTTGGGATAAGAGTATTTGAGTAATCCTACAAAAATTTTAATTTTGTTATGATTAATAATTAGTCCAATAGCTGTTGCATTCGTTTATTTATAAGAGTTACGAGTTCGAATCAAAATGTATTTTTATGTATTGTTTCTATTGGAAAGTACCCGAACTTACTATTTTTTATAGAAAAAAAAAAGAAGAATTATAAATTATTAAATTGAGTAAATCAACTAATATGTTATTATTTGAATGATTATAAGTCTAACCAAATATAAATTATATATGTATAGTGAGTTGTTCCCGATCTTGAATTGATAAAGTATTATTATAAACTTTCAGTGGTAAAATTAACTTCATCTACATTGAGGTTATTGGTTGAGTTATTTTTTTACTATTGATTGTTCGTTTTTACTTTTTAATTTTTTCAGAGTTCAATTATACGTATAAATAAATTGAATATTGAAAGATTGAACTACACGTAGTTGAAATTGGATATTATAATACTTTTACTTTTATTATCTCGATATTTTATCTTTTTTTTTTTTTGCCTTTTAGATGTACTTTTTACATCTTTCGTTATATACGATGTTATAAATGATTTTCTTTTATTATTTTTTTGAATAAACGTAGATGAATGTCACGATCGTTTATGCATCTTAGTTAGCACATAACACTTGCATGTAAGATATATCTAAAATGCTAGTCCATATTATCATGATAGATATCTTATACCTTATTATTTTTTTTTGTTTAATTTATTTGGCTTAAAATCTCTATTTTCTGATTACCACTCGTCATTGCATCTAATCCCACCTCGATGTGGTATAGATTGGGGCAAAACTCGTTGTCATGCATGTTGAATAGGCATGAAAAAGGTTATTCACATCTTGATTCCATTCATATTGCTAGTTAAATTCTTAATAGTAGATCATTTATAATTCATGATGTTATTTTACATTGTGTTTGCGGTTTAATATGTAACTTAAAATATAATGTTCGTTAAAATTTGTTCGTAATTGAGTTTCTGGGTTCTTTTCGATTAATTTTTTTTTTTACTATTATAAGCATTCATTTCTTCTGATCTTATGGTGGCAATGAATATTAATTTTAGTGTAAGTATAGGAGATATATATGCTCTTAC